>MU893838.1:0-18502 GCA_036418205.1 Ostertagia ostertagi
ACTTGTGAACAATTCTGACCACTGAATCACATTCACATTCAAATTTGACTTAAATATTTAAGTGATTGTTTATTGTTTATTGTTTACGTATAAGTTGTGCAGCAAACGCAAGAAATAGGAGTTATACAACTCGCGACTGTGATAATCAACAGTTTAATAGGAACTAAGGCTCGCTAAAAACTCAACAATTGTTCCCTACTTAGACGCTTGAAAAGTTGTGAGGTTGGAGATGATATCAATACATAGTGTAGCTTTAAGATTGGAGGAACAAGGTGAGTCAGCTAAACTTCCAAAATACTGATTAACCTATGACCGAAATACTTCAGGCCAGGGGAAGGTGCTTAGCACCGAAATATCGCCGCCTAAAAAGTCCAAAAACAAGCACTTAGGGCACTCTACTTTGGAGTTTTCTGTTTTGCCAGTAAATTTCTGGAGCCTCAAAGAGTACGAGTATTTGAGTAATTGTTGAATTTCTGCGCGGTTTTTAATGATAATGTATAGTGTATTGTTAGTCCTGTTAGTGTTCCCTGATTAGCCCGTTGACAACATTCGCAGTTTTCGGCGCGTCACTCTGTCAACACACAAAGACTGCCACAACAGAAATCGAAAACTGGATGAACACTTGTTATGTAGGCAGAGAACAAGAGGACTAGTTGAGAAAAAATACCAAAATTGTTGATTAGAATCTCCTCTTTTTTGCACTTATAAGAATTGCACTATAGAACAACACAATCTGAAAAAAAAACAGCCAAGGTAGCAATTTTTGAATTAGATGTTACTGTAATAATACAGGAAAAGATACTATGGCGCGATGGTTATGGATTGGCAGTGGTGCCCGCTCACCAGGCGCATAGTCCAGACAGTTCAGGATTGAATCCTGCCCAGGCCAACCCAGGAATACTGTCTATCCCTTTAAAGTTACTGATTGGTACTATACCTATCCGGGGAGGCATAAACCTTGTAGTTAATATATTGTTTAGTCGCCAGACCTCCGCATGTCATTGCCCAAGCCAAATGCCATTCGATGCTACTACGATTATGGATGAGAGTAGAGTGCGCGGCGCATCTTAGAAACGGACAAATCAACACTGAATGCTCAGCTTAACTTGCTTAACATTTGGGCTAAATCCTCGTGGAAGTGTGCGGTCATTCTCTTCTCGTGTTAGATTTACGTAAAAATTACAAAAAAACAATGAAATTTTCGGACTAAAACATGCTGTCAAAGGAACCATAGTAGATAGTAAGCAGTCCTTCAGCGATTTCGTATCGTGTGGTTTCGCGTAAGATCGGCGCCAAAATACATTGCTTCATCGACTTTGAGAAGGAACCAGAACGCGTGGCCATGACTTTCTCCCCAAATATATTATATTTGTACAGGTTATATATTTGTACAGGTTTCGTGATTGCTGGAGAGCTAGGTAGTCGGTTCAAGGAATAGCCCAATATTGTTGCAATATAGTGTTTATCTGGTAGCACTATTCACGTCATGCAAAGGATGATGGTGCAATGATAACCACATACTGTTGGATTATTTTAGATGCGCTGAATCCCCCAGTGCTTGCCAATCTGGCAATCGCATTTTTCTAAATGGAGTCCCGAAGCAAGTAGAGCAGCGGTAATGGTCTAGGCTCACGGGCGAGAGGTCGTAGTATCGATTCCCTGGTGGTTGATTTGGCTACAAAGTTCCCACAAAAGGCGCCTTCAACTCCCGAACATGATTATAACACCAGTCTACTGCAAAAACGTATGTCGGGAATTCTGCGGCTCCAGCGTAGCAGTGTGCAGCCCTTAGCAAGTAAGCGCCCCAAACCTGACGAGCTGCACTTATGCTAAATATGGTTTAGGCAACGTTGATCAGCGTAACGTAAGTTGGAACGATTTTTTAACCATGTTGCCGAAGTCAAAAGGAGAACCCGTCAGGGAATCAATACTAAAACCCCTCGCCCGTAAGCCCAGATCACTACCGCTGCTCTATTTTACTTCATAACTTCATTCAGAAAATCGATTGGCAAATACGGAAAGCAGATTCAAGCGTTCAACAACAACATCCAGATAAGGTATTGACAATATAAGCATTAATGCCCACTTCACCGCGTCTCCTTTCCTGGTCAGGATTTGAGGGATTATTAAGACCTGCACGGGTTCTCAATTGAATGCAGTGGGCGAGTTACGATCCTCAAGCCTGAGCAACTCAAGATGATTTCACTGCCGAGTCGACCTCCGATTGCTGGCATAACTTCGTATAGCATACATTATACGAAGTTATAAGTCGCACCAGCGAGGTTACTGACACTGCGCGATTGGTTTGTGGCGGTATCCCTGAACCATGAGACGAAGAAGTGACACAAATTTCATGCTACATTGCGCCATGGTACTTTTACGGCGTCTCTAAGTGTTGCTGTCAAGAGTAAGAAAAACCTGTGAAAAAGGACGAAATGGCCTCTCTTTTGAATCAAGGTCTCGGATTGGTAAGTGTCGGAGACGAGTTTAACCCGAATTCTGAATTACGCATGAAAATTGCTGCTACACTTAGAAATCACAACACAACAGTTTCGCCGAACAATGGCAATTTTGAGGAAATAAGAACAAAAACGGGCTAATAAAACGAATTATACATGAAAGAAGAATTTAATAAGCGATCTGTGAATGGTACTCTGATTTCTTGAACTGGTGATTGAAAATCGAGAACTGGTTCAGCAAAATTAGTTTCCATGTTATTCAAACTTTTCTCCCGAAAAAACCTACAGTCATTAATTTGGCTTATTTTTTTGCGTTTTATTTTGTAAAAATAGAGCTTATTTTGAAGGTATTGGAATCAACTCCCAGCCGAAAAGAAGGAGTAAGGTTTATTAGGCCATCCTATGAAGTATTTCATCTCGGAGATTCAAGCTAGTTTTTAGCAAGGAAGATAAAATGATATCCTGTTTGAATGAGTCAAAAGTCAAATATAAAATGGTAAACAATATCAAGTATAACGTAAACTATAGTGAAGTGGCGGAAGTGGTGAGTGACAAGTGGCGCTTACCACGCGAGCGGTCCGGGGATCAAATCCTGGGTCGTGAGTCGCCCGGGCCAACCAAGCCTTCCATCCCTCCGGGGTCGGTTAATTGGTACCAGACTTGTCTGGGAGGATAAAAACACTGACTTGTACATCGGCTGGCCCCCGCAAGTCATTGTATAGGCCAATATTTTTACGTATCCTTTTAAAGTGGAATATCCGTAGGAATCGACGTGAGGATCTCCTGAATCGTGAGTTGACTCCTGGTGTAGTGGAAGCTCGTGTTCACACCTGCCACACCTCATAAGCTCTTTCTCGATGTGGCTCTACTCAATAAAATACCAATGTAGAGCCGCGTTCATTGTTACCCTTACCACTCAACATACACACGCTCTGATGGGGTCTCAATTAGAATTCCGGACCGAATAAGAACGACGCCGCCGAGAATTGGAAAAACTCGCTCTACGTGGGGGGACAAGTATATCATCTTTAGCATGGCGGACATGGCACCAAGGCACGAAGAAGATTTGACGTCGTGCGATCTAGCATGGCTCACTCTTGGCGCAATTGGCGCGGAACGCCCACCAACTATCTAATCACTCGCAGGAGGTCCATATCGCGGCGAGTGTTAGATAGTAGAGAGATCGTTAGCGCTGAAGAGGGCACAAAGATGAGAGTAGCATCAATGCTGAAATCATCGGGCAAGGAACGGCTCCCATTTCTAGGGTGGTGCCCGCTTCTCATTGTTCTTCCTTCTTTCATGTACCACCCACCATCCTTACTTTCAAATACTGAAATTGGGTTGACGTTTTCATCGCAAACTCTGCCTTTAAGGATTCTCAACTCAATAATTTTCCTAACACTATTGAAGAAAAGTCAGTAGGTTGTGAAATAAGTGATTGTAACTGTGCCATACTTTGTTCTGAAATTGACCAAAAAAACTCGCTATGAACCAATCCGCATGCCCATTTTACACATCACCCATTTTATCGCAACAAATTTTTGAAATTATTCGTGAGGAGGTAAGGTCTGGCATAGTGATGGTATCACTAGAAACAAAGAATTCTAGGTAGCAGTTCAGATTGCGAATTCGAAGATGGCTAACTGGAATCTTCTTTATCAGTTTGTCGGCTTGTCTACGTAGGGCTATCTTATAGGTTATACTGCATGATTTCCTTCATGAGCTTTTGATGCTATACGTCACAGTTTTGCTTGCGAAGCGCATCAGACTAATCTCTGGGTTCTATAGCATTTTGCGGGTGCCCACTACCTCCCACCGTTTTTGCTCCATTCAATGCTGCCACTTCAGTTGAAAACACAGAAGCGGTAAGGATACGTTAGAGCAAATGATCTCGGTACTGGAGACAAAAATGATAACGATCAAGAGTAGCGTCGAATTTTTTTGCTCCACGACTGAGGGATCAAATCTTGAGCATCTTTATGTAAATTTGCCCACTAGTTCCACTCGTTCGGAATGAATTGATCAGCACTAAAGAGCCCCTCATTACTTTTGTGGCCAGTTTACTGCCACCCTCGCAATCTGGGGATATATTGGTCGTTATTGACCGGGAAGTAAGGAAAAAGTCCGTTTCGCATTTAGTTCCTGCCATAACAATTGAAAATATCATTTGCTAATGGCGGCTTGCCGAGGCCATAAACTGGTGAAAATGTCGTATAATGAAAGCTGCGACAGCTCTTAAACTAGCCTGGAGTGATAGCTGGTCTGTGGAATTACTAGCCGGCTTGCTATCCACAAGCAGAGAATTATTTGTGATCCAAGAGCGTGGGTGGTATTTGGTGTATTGGGAGGGCCTAGTAGCAGTGGAAAGGTAAGGTATGGAGAAGCCGCTTTTGGAAAAGTGTTTGAGATGGTCCCTTTTGAGATATGCAGGACCAAACGTGAAAGTTGCTATCCCTCCAGGATCTCAGCTCAAGGGTCGCTCCTATTATACCTAAACCTAGTCGTATGGAATAACCTTAGGCAATCGCTGAGCCTAGGATAATCTAGCACTGCTGAGGCCGTTAAGGATAGCTTGCGCGAACAGTTGGGAATCGAAAATTATTAATCTATTTATTATCTTAATTTAATGTATGCTATTTATCCTTTTAATTTTATTTGTTTTGAACGATACTGTTTCTTCATTCAGTGCATGTTTACTTTAACCTACACACATATATTAAATGTAGGCCCTTTATCAGGACAATCCCAGTTGGGAAGACAGAGAAAATTTAAGGGATTTTCGTCCCAACCCTTCGGGGAAGCATACCTTACGGCCCCTGGATTGGCAAGTTTTGAGATTTGAAGCTCAAAATATACACACACTTAATGGACTCATCCATTTTGGGCAAGCCCGACTTGGCGTACAACTTTCAAACTACCAATAAAAGCGAATTCAATGTGATCTTGAGGGTACATTCTTTAGGGTGCATCAATCGAACCGTGCTAGCTTGATTTCTACCTTACAACCCTTTGATTCCGTGCGTTATCTCTGGCTGTTCACCGCAGGTGCGCTCACGCGCACTTGAACGGGTTTCTATTAGTCGATGTTGGTTGACGGAAACTGGCTGCCCATAAATGAAGCAACAAACCGAAAGCCGACAGTGTCCATTGTCAGCAGGTGGTTTTAGACGACTAAAGAAAGGACTACCGGTTGAATTGCATTATTTATGCGTCAGTGCTGGCCTACAAAGTGAATAGACTGCCAACTTGACATACCACCGTCAACGCAACAGTGTGGCCAGCGCTATTCAAACTTGACTGTTCGAAAAGTTTGGTGTAACGAGCTGTAAAAGGGTAAGAAAAGTGTTCGTCGAACATAATAGCTCGGTAAAAAGGGCACGGCGTTGATTGAAACCCTTTCTTAGGATGCGCCAGGCATTCGACTGCTACCAAGAGTCCCAGCGATGTGTTGGGTCTTTATGAGTGGCACAAGCGATTCACAGGTGAACGTTTTTACTCAAGTGGGTAGTTATGGCATCGATTACCTAACCTGACCAGGACCAAGCAAGGTTCGATCCCGTACTTTCTTTCAGGATTAGGAATGTGTTGAAGGAATCAGTGGTTAGCGCTTCCCTCCCTACGGAAAGGCATTGATGGAGACGTTGTAGCTATGCTTTCAAGAACTCGGCTTTCCTTGGGGAGAGGGAGGCATATGAAGAAGTGAAGCGGGTGGTGGTGGTGGGGAGAGAGCGGAGGTGGAAGAGTTTCAATATTAAGAAGGAGTCACATCTGCCTCTATGCTATCCTCCTCATACTGTGGATTCTGATCGAGCACGAAATCTGCGTCAATAAGACACATTGACGCTTTCACATTGGGAAATTTTTCTGATGACGGATCCTTGCAAAGAATAGCCGTTTATTTGTTTTACCAACCCATCCTTCCTTGCCTTTCCCACTGACGTTGGTTGGGGAAAACGTCGCCCGAATGGCAGCCGAATCATCCAGGATCCGTGTGTTTCAACTAATAAAAGATCGCAGTTGAATCAGTGGCGAACTGTGAAAAGTGTCGAAAGACCTGTTCACGATGACAAATGGCGGCATTGCTTGCGAGGACACGGCCACAAACAAGGAAACCAATGCATTCCAACTATCAACAAAGACGCTATACAGTATTGCCGCTATGATTTTGGTTCTCAAAAGGTTTGGAGCAAAATGCGAACCTAGAATCCATAACAATAATCGTTAAACAAGCGGGCGCCCTAGATTTTATCTCGGCCCAAGCATAGTCCAAGTTTGAAACACACGATATGTTGGCAGGCTCCCCTTGCCACCAGAATCCTCAGCTTCCACATACCTTTGTATCCCGTTCGACTTTCTGGCCTACTTTTGGACAGTCGATCCCAGTCACGCCTCACCCCTCAGAAACTTGCGCGGACTTGAGAGGACATGGATGACCCAAAGCGACCCCCCTTCGTCGCGAAACTGGCGAGCAACAGCGGCTTGAACTCTGGCAGGGGTCTTTACAAGATTCGTGAGAGTCTATAAAGCCAACATCACCTCTAGTTGATTCATTGGTAGGTTTTCTTAAGCCGTAATGGGCGCTTACGAAAAAAGGATCTTCCTAGAGCACATGTGATATGTATGACCACCTTAGCATTTGCAATATTACTATAACCCGGCCACAATCTCTCTCGAAATTCTAGACCTTTAGTCATTATTGGGATTATCATGTATTTATGATTGTTCTTATTCCTGGTTTTTTGATATAAAAGGATAAAGCATTTGCCGTTGATCAATCCCTTTTTGGGATGCGGCACGCATTCTACTTCCATTTGTACATTCGTAGTGGCGTTTGAATGCGATGTGGCCTATACAATGACTTGCGGGGGCCAGCCGATGTACAAGTCAGTGTTTTTATCCTCCCAGACAAGTCTGGTACCAATTAACCGACCCCGGAGGGATGGAAGGCTTGGTTGGCCCGGGCGACTCACGACCCAGGATTTGATCCCCGGACCGCTCGCGTGGTAAGCGTGCCACTTGCCACTACACCACTTCCGCCCTATTTTTTGATATTAATTTTTATTATTATTATTTGACAGTGCACATCAAACGCAATTCCATCAGCACCGTGTGTCGCGTGGGCAGCGCTATGTGGATGAGGTTGCTACGACGGGGCTTGTGAATTCTTCTTGATAACTCCCATATTTGGGTTGCCAATTTATGCTAGCCTTTTATGAGGGTTAGTTTTTTGGTCTTCAGAAGGGTTCATGGTATCTGGCATATACCCTCTTCGGGAAAGCTGTGACCCACATTTACGACTATTCAGCAAAATGTCACTCCAGCCGGCCTCAATCCCGTATCATAGCCCGATGCGGCCTCATATTTTCAGTGTTAGTCATCGCAAAATGCCGGAATAAAGCTGCAAGAGCTATGACGCAAACTCGAATGATGCTCTGTTAGGGGTCACCTCGTCGAATTACCCCTCCACGCTCCTGAGTCCGAAAGTATGAGCCGTTATGGGCGTTGTATATAGCGTAGGTGGTCGTTATCAATTACGGACAATAGCGCTGCTAACGGCGGTACCAGTTCTGGTCTCTCACGCCGGTAGTTCGACGAGCTGGGCTGATAGGTGGTGTTGAGAACGAAAGTGGTAGTCAATTGGATCAATGTGACGGGGTGCGGAGGAAGCGAACGATCGACCGGTTACCCGTGTTTCATCGGTGTTGTACCTCCATGCACACGTCAAAAAACACCGTGGTGGATGAGGAGCGGAAAGGTTGCCGCCATAAAAGGGGAACCATCAGAAAAAGGAATCCAGCGGCAATCCCGTTCAGTTCTTGCGTCCCCAATGAGCTATGGAAGGCCCACACCAAGGGCGCAAAGAATTCGGTGGATCGAATTTTCCGCCTTGAAAAGGTCTCGAGTAGCCTTGTGCCATTGGTGTACGCAGTAAATCTCGTTTCAGAGCTATTCAGTGACATCTCGTACCAATCTTGTACCGCCTGTACGACAGTAGCGAGCGGACGCGATAGAAGTCGCCACGATGGGCGCCAAAAAACGGCGTGTGCTAAATTGACGCCGATCGTCGTCGTTAGCCGAAAGAGCAGTGAGACGAATAAAACGGTGTATGAACGGCTAGATCGAATGAATAGCCGATCGTTCAAGTGTAAAGAAGACACAAAAAAGGTATTATTGTTCAGGTCAGGGATTTTCTATGATGGTTACTTATACGATGACTTAAGATGAATCATCTATGACTCAGAAGGCAGCGGTGCTGTGAAGAAAAGAATGACCGAGATGAGACAGAAATGGAAAAAAGGAGTCGAGTGCTGGGTACTTTCCACGGAGGAATTGTTTCCCACAGTGGAAGTAGTCCTTCCTTGATTTGAATAGAACTGAAATTTTCTTGAAGAAGAAATATTTTTGAATCCTACATTTTACAATGATTTTTAAATTTGTAGAATCCCTTTTGGGATGCGGCACGCATTCTACTTCCATTTGTACATTCGTAGTGGCGTTTGAATGCGATGTGGCCTATACAATGACTTGCGGGGGCCAGCCGATGTACAAGTCAGTGTTTTTATCCTCCCAGACAAGTCTGGTACCAATTAACCGACCCCGGAGGGATGGAAGGCTTGGTTGGCCCGGGCGACTCACGACCCAGGATTTGATCCCCGGACCGCTCGCGTGGTAAGCGTGCCACTTGCCACTACACCACTTCCGCCCTTTTTTAGGGGAAAATTGAGGAGTCTAGTTTCGTTTCGTATGTGTCTTAGATAAAAACTAGAAGGCCTGGAATACTCCTTCGTTGCAGTAATAACGCTTGTGATAGGAATAAGGAAAATGTTAGTTCAGAATTATTGACATTTCGTTCTTTTTACTAAGGGGCTACATCCTGCCAAGCTCGCTGGTAAAGGTTCATTTGGGCTGATGCAGTGAACTTAAACGACAAGGTGAATCATGGCCAATTGTGTTGGCTGAAAAGTTCGAACCGCCGTTGAGGAACGAATTGGTAAGAATGCCAGTGAATTGGTAAGTTTCATAGGTATCGATTTTCTCGATTATAGCTGCTTTCTTGGATATTCAGCTGCTTCCCCATTCGAGCAGTTTCTGCTTCTTCTGAACAGTAGATGCAACAACATCAAACTGGTGTGACAGAAGGCGGTCTGTAGCAGTTGAGCATTGTTTACCAACAGCTTTTTGTGCGATCGGCCTTTTTGAGATGACCCAGATACTGAGCAAAGATTATCGTTAAACCATACAATTGGGTCAGGGAAAATATGGAGAAGGCATAGGATGCGGCACATTTTTATAGCGCTTATAGCGCTATTTTCTAGCCCACGTTTCGTGACGTGAGATGCTAATCGGATACCGATCGTGTCAAGATGTTCCACAGAGATTTTGATGATCTGCGGTGATGATAATAAGGACAGGCACGGAAAAGACCTTCAGAACATGGCATAGCAAAAGAGCATTGGATAGCCTTGACAGATCTTCCGCCTTCGACTGCGTAACCCGAGATTTTAATGGCCTTTCTCAGCATAAACAAAAAATCTTAAAATCGGCTAGGAAGTTAGAAAAATACTGTGTCTGACATGCATCTGTGGCAAAATAGTAGAAAACGTGATGAACAAAGAACTTCGAGAAAGTTCCAAAAAATTGTTCCCTGATTTTATTGATGCTAAGATGTGAACTAGTGTAGGCATACCGTGCATAAAAACAATAACATAATGAATAAAATTAGACAATTCTCATTTATTAAATCAATTAGACTTAACAAGTTTCGAGGCTGAATATCCTTCTTTATCAGACAAAGCCGAGATTCCACAGCAAGTTTCAGGTGATCAGAGCTTTCTCAGCTTCCTAAGGGAAGCTACGAATTCAGGATTCGATAAGAATCTTCAAAAAAAAGGGCTCCCTCAGAAGCACTATCTGAAGAGCCGCTACCGAATCTATTCCGTGGGTGAGATAGAGTAGCCCACAAGCGCCGCAGATGTGCCGTTGTCACGTCTCGAAAGTGTGTGACAATGGCGCTAGAACTTTGCAAAGTGAATTTACGTCGAATCATCTGAACTTATGGACGAGATACCTCGTATACACCCCATGACACGTAACGTGGAGGCCAACTGTTACCGGTGAGCGGGGCATGTTCAGAGTGGGCGGAGTTATCCACGAAAATTCATAGGAATATGGCGCAGCGACTAACTTATATAGGAACCGCAAAGGCCCTGATCAGATGAATTTTGCACTGTAAACTTGGAATCTCGTATCAGCGCTATCCTGAGGGCAAAACGTTTCGTGTCTCAAAATAGAATTCCTCTTGTACAATATGATTACAGCGATTTCCGAGCTATAGTTGCCAAAACCTTCATTACAATAGCCCAGGGGTGCTGCTTATCTCTCGTTGAAGCCGGATCGAGCATGCGGTGGAATAAAGAAAGATTGCACTATAGCAGCCTGATTCTGGTTCAATGTCGGCAATCTCGTCACTTAAAGAAAACCTGCGCATCACATCCTGGAAGTTTTTTTTTCTTCAAGATAGCATGGACGGACACCTCGTGGTTACGGTTATACCTGGTACCCTCTTGCATAGGCAGAGGAAGAGGAAGGCTGAAGACGATTTTCAATGCTTCGACGATTTTGGGTGAACAATGAAGGCATGGCGGATTCTAGGAACACTAACCAATTCGGCTTCTTCTACTCAAAAGGTCTGGGGGTTTCCAGCAGTTTTTGACCAATTGAATTGATTTGGAGAGCATATGGATTTTTCAATCACTCAGACAACGAAAAAGTGGTGGGTAGCGCCCTCGCGACGAATCCCAGGAGCCATAAAGATGTTGCGAAGCGATTAGGTGAGAAAGCGCTACGTTAGCGCTAGCGTTTTCAGGCTTACAGTAGTTTCCCAGTGACCGCCGTAATCCGAAGAGTCAAATAATAAAATGGAATTGATGTCTAAATTCGAGGAAATTCATCTATGCGTAGAAATACATCATTTATCGAGATATCCGAAGTTAGTCGAATACTGAATACTGCATTGATATCGTAGGAAACAGTAGGTAATTGATAAGTGATCGATTCAGACAGCAAATCGTTTTTACAGTGAAAAACCCGATTAGAAAAGCACAAACACAATCCGCATACCAGAGGAATTAACCTGCCGGGACTGCTGGCAGAGGCTGCTCGATAAACTGGTAATGAACAAGTATTCAGCGCCCATTTTAGCTCTACGAGGTTGCCTTGCAAAAAATAGAAACCCGACACAGTCGATCGGGTCATGAAATTCGGTTATGAACGGTTTATACCACAGCTTGATATCTTTCCCTGGCATGTTTTTGCAATGTATATTTATCAAGTCAATAATGTGTCAAAAAACTGCCGCTCTGTGAAGAACCTATTCCCATCGTTCCTTTGAGAGCCCTTAACTTTGCAGTTGTATGGGCAGAAAATGACAGGGTTTGGCGGTTACGACGTGGTATAAAGTGGAAACAAGAACAGAGAAAAACAACGGTGTTAGTGGAGCGGACTATAATTGAGTATTAGCGAACAATAATAAAAACAATCATAAAATCAATAATTGATCCAAATATAGCCAATTATACTCACCTGTCCTATAAGGAACAGAAAGACTAGAGCACGCATGCGAAGTGTGGGCGCGTTATGACTGTGAGACCACCGACCCGAGCCACGCCCTCGTCGCCTTCGCGCGCGCCTCGAGTTGCGCGTCTGGGAGCTGCGCAGATGCGGGGCGTCGGGACAATCCAGGGCGTCGAGCTGGTAGCGGACAAGCGCTATCGTTCGCCAAGGACACCGCTTACCGCTACGCTATAGCGTATACGAACGCCGACAGAGCGTAACCGCCGGATCACGCAATCGCTGCTGTAAAAATCAACTGGCTTCAGAGCCTGACAGGATAGAGATCGACCCGCGACAACGCGATTTTTTTGCATTCCTGGAGGCATTTCGTGGTTTTTCCATAATCAGAATCTCCCCTCTCAGGTACACAGAATCAAGTTGTATGGAATCCTTGGGGTCTATCCCAATAAAGGGGGAGCGAAGGAGGAGGAAGACTTGAGCAACAGTTCGTGCGGGTTTGGCATTCCAATTTTGAAAGAGTATTCGCAATGGGTGCGGATTCATGTCTACGCCACCTCTTCGGATTTTTCAAGGCATTTATAGCTGTGGTACAAAGAAATAGTAGTGAGCTCAGGAGGATGAGATTCTTCATCTACATAGCTTTGAGAGGGATGGACTATCACGTGGGTGAGCAGCCCTTTAGGCAAAAGGAGCTTCCACATTCTGCGGGGAATGACCCTCTTACAACGAAGATGCTTCCCTTCAACTATGCGTAGGCAAAAGCTGGCTTGCTATCTCAAGAATGCTGTGTTGGGAAGTTGTGTCGGAAAGCAAGAGATCCGAGTACGAATCCCAGCTAGGGAAAGTTTTTTGGAAAGTTTTGCCCATAACTTAGTATTCTTTTGATAACTTTCGCAACGCGAACTGGAGTGTAAAACAGAGTCATCTAACACTGAAAACCAGCAAAAAACCTGCACTGACCTGCACTTCTACAGCTGTCATTCAGTTTTAGCTTGACAACGATCTGCAGGTAGTTACTACCTACAGCCTCTCATACACAGTAAGGGTAACCAAAAGTACCGCTTTGACTTTCTAGGGTAATTTTTTGTACCTAGCAGGCCTGTGAAGCTAAGAGCAGGCACGATTGTGTTCGTTTTTCTTTTCCTTTCAGTTGTTATACGAGTTGAGCTGTTTGTTTTTCTTTTTTTTCGCCGATACTTGTACCGGACTGGCACCAAGCTTCTGCTCTATTGTAGCGCATCATGAGTGAGACATCAATAAATAAAATAAACTAAATGAAAATGATAACTTCTGGCTTGCCTTTGGCCCTCCGCCCCAAAATACCTTCAGCTTCAGCTTCTTCATTTAGTATCGGGGAGGTGGGGAACAGAACAAATTGGCCATGTCGCACTCCGCTCTTTTTAGTTGCTTCCTAAGGATCGCCGTTATTGAAGGAAGTTTCTCAGCAAAATATGCCCTGAGTTAATCTATGAGTAGACGCAGGCTCTTCTTAACTGCCCTCACGCTCCTTAGGATATGACGTCATCTGTCATTTTCGTAAAGCTCAAGAAGGGCCTACCGTAACTACGTCACTGAAGCTCTTACATAATTTCGTGAATCGACTCAATGTTGAATAGTTTTCTGAGACATTAGCTCCCACTATGCAAGCCTCCTCGAAACTCGCTTTTCACTAAAGGCAGTATGGCATACGATCCTTCGAAGACCCCATTGAGCTCGACCAGTGCACCATGTTTCCAGGGCAAATTTTCTGATGCCGTCCACGTAGATGGCCACTATGAAGATTTTCTTATAGAATGGAATGCGCTCTTCAATTCTAAGTTGGAACCGTTCGGTTTGAGCTGAGCAAAGTGTGATTAAATCCATTTGGGTCTGGAGACAAAATGTTTTTTTTTATTGCCCCCCCCCCCTCAACCATTCACTGCTTCCCTAGCCAGCTACAGGACTGCACATCAAAGCTGGTAACAGCATATATGTATCATGTCAGGCTGATTGGCCTTTTCAGAGTCTATCATCTTTGTGCATCTCGAATACTGGGGAGTTGCGCGGTTGGAAGAGCCTAAGGAGGAGTGTGCCTCGAGAATAAAGTGCTCATCGAGCTTCACAAGGAACTCGTCTCAAAAACTTCTGTATGGTAAGAGTATGTTTAGTTAAGCAGAAACTTGGCTTCTGATATATACAGTAGCTTTCAAAAACGTTCGAGCCGAACGATTTTTCCATGCATTATTTTTTCAATCATCGAACAACGCCCTCCAGAAATTGATGTACTATGCTTCCTACTGGTTTCGTATTTCAAAGTTTTTAAGAATCAGGATGTTCAAGAAAAAATTTTTCGAGGCGGCCACCGATTTTTTCCCCGCAAAAAAAGAGAAGCATGAAGAACCGCGTTCCGGGAGAAACACTTCTTGCACAGGCGCTGTATACGGGCCAAAATATTATCACCTGTTCAAGAGCAAGATGTTGCGAGGCTTGGACGGCAACAGATCTATCTATTCAATTACTAGACTATTCAAGTCTTTTATCCCTGCGGTGTTGTACGATTAGCATCAAACTCGTCTGCGAGGACAAAAACATCGAGCTGTTTTTTTTTCCATAATCTATTAGCGCAGATACACACGGATCGGGAACGCTACTCTGTTAAATACAGGTTGAATGCTTGACTCATCTCAAACAAATTGTTGAATGTAAAACGTTTTTTGCGTAAACGAATAACCTTTAAATAGTCTTCAGGGCAAAAAATGGTGTGGTATCACAGGACGCTGCCCAGAAGGCGCCTAAAGGCAAGCCCCGGGATTAGCTCGACTTGTAGAAAGGCTACCGCGAAGGACCTACCTAGATCACCCCAGCTTCGTCGCAAAATTGCGCGGTTAGGGCGCTAATCCTTACGGGCCTGCAACCATCGACCCCGTTGCAACGCTTCCCACCCACCTCGATTGATGTAGAGATCAGCGTGCTCTCTCGAACGGCGTGATCTCTCGCGTGTTTTGTCTTCTTTGATCGCCCTGTCGTCGTACCACATCCGACCTTATTGAAGGTTAAGGCCTTAATTTCAGCGTTCCCAAAGATTTCTCTTGCTTTCCTTTCCACTTTCAGGTCGTTCCGCAGCTCAGTCATCACTACGAAGCGCTCTTATCACCAGTTTATCCCGGAGCTTGCCTTTAAAGGAATCCCTCCCGGAAAAGTAACGATTCTATCTCACCTATAAATCTCTGGCTTGAAACCCATCGGTCACGACAAGAACGAAAAAATATATTTGTTTTGGTAAGGATCGAAAAATCGGAACGTTTATTACGCCTTCTAATCCGCCGTACATCTGTCACAAACAAAAAGCGAGGCGTCGGGGCAAATCCCGGAATATGCCCCCCCCCCACTCTCCCAAGGAAAATCATCGACAATGAATCCTACCAGCAAATGGAGCAGAAAAAATACCGAACTAGTCATGAAGAATAGCATTCTGTGACAGCATCCCTTCTGCCTTTACTTGCTCTGAAGGGCTTAGTTTTAGTATTATGCAGAGTATGCTTCACAATCTACACCACCTTTTGATTAAAGAAGCTTGTAACCGCCTTCGCCAGCTGTGTGTTGACTGGACTTTGGCGTTGACCGTGGAGCAGCTTATTTACTATTGAAATTTGAACACAATATTCAAATGATTATAACTTTCCTTCAGTGGACAGAATTTTCGATCTGAAAGTCTTTTAAGAGGTCTCCCCAACTAGAAATCATAAAATTAATGAGAAATAACAAATTGAGACTGATTATCGAGGAAAATTTATGATGGGTGCGAATTTTTACACTTCTTAAAGCCATATTACATCAATTTCATCAAATTTTAGTAGCTAATACAGCACTGTGAACTAGGAATTTGTTCTATTCAGCAATTGTTGGAGCGACTTCATTCGTTTATTATTCCAAAAATGCCTCCGTTGAGAACGTTTGCTCAGAACGCCAATAGGTTCTCCTTGCTGCATTGGCACTCTTTCAACGATTATATTATAGCTCCTTTCAGGAACGATTCTGCAAAAATTGGAAACTGCATTCCTTCTTGAATAGTGGATTCGCCCCTATCATTTTACACGGCGCCCTTTAAATCCTCTTGATTTTTCCTGAATCGAGATTCTTTTCTCAGAGAGCCGTAGTTGAAGCGCGCGCAACAGACTGGGCCACCTCTGGGACGCCGTGTGCTTCACATCCCTTCATATTGGTGGACTCATTCGAAAGATACAATATCCGTCGGAAAATGTCCGAATGTCGGGTTTTTCCACGAGTCGTAATAAATCACTGAAGTAGCTAGTTATCCAAAATCCTCTGGCCAAGCTTGCATAGCATCGACCACTCCTTGGTGTTTGCCCTAAGATGGTAGTGATCCTGCTTGCATCGAGCCATCTCGACCCCTTCCTCTCAGCGGCCCAAATATCGACCCCTCTGTCGACCTGTCCCCGGGGCTGTTCCACTGCTCATGCTTGAGCCTTCCGTCATACTGGTGGCTGAGGCGGAACGCTATTCCTTTGGTTCTCGGATGCATATTGGAACTCTTCTTGATCTTTCAACTTATTGCACTAACTTCTCATACTTCCACTTCCATCCTATTCTATCGATCGATTTGTCCCTATGCTTTGGATTCAAACGCTTTAAACCGATTCTTTGAATGCGACTCCTGACGTGGCGCACAAAATACGTCGTCTTTGCTTAGCACGGCCTACTCTTCCGGCCATTCCACTCGGAGTGCTGGTTTTTGATTTGTTCTTTCATCGAAACTGAATCTTCGTGGGCGGCTAACCCTTGTATGATTGTCTCTGGTGATCACAACTGTACATATTCCATGGTTAGGATAAGCATGCAAGGATTTTCAAGAACGATTCATCACCCTGGCATTCTAAATCCCGAATTGTCTTAGGGTCACCGTTTTCCATCCCCAGTGATTGATAATAGTTCTATTCGTCGAATAGTGGAAAAGCTGCACCTGTACAGGTGTTACGAAGGAACTTCTTTATTAGGTCGACCTTTTAAACAAATCGATTTCAGGACCTAAAATCGGTTCGATGTATTCAACTTATGGCTTGCCCGGTCAAAACTCACAATATTTCTCAAGAGACACAAAAAGGACGCGGCTCATCAAAAAAGGATTCTCTTATGATGTTCGACAAATCATCCAGCGAGGCAGTAGTATTTCGAACACATTTTCGATGGAATGCATTAATACACAAGGGCGAGGCAAAAAAACGACGCATCGCTCCTTATGATGTCATTCAGGTCGCTAAATGCCGACTATGAACGTATCCTATATCTATTATATTTATCATCCACCTGACAAACAACACATGCTAGAGATCATCTCTGAAAGTTTGTGAAGCATCCAAGGCAAAAGAAAGATCGTGGTATGACTGCATTTTTTGCACGGTGCCTCCCCTGAATAGCATCCCTGTGAAAGCACCACAGTATTCAGAGGTCAAATCCCTCTCACAAGGCAGTACTATTCAAAAGCACACCTCACAATTGAATACCTGTTGAATACATTGCAAAAAAAGAAAGTAGAAGTGGGACATGGTCAGTGATAAAATAAGCGAACAAATCTTTGACTCTAAAGGTGATAGTCTTCCTTTTGTGGGCAGTGGACGGACAACGAAAAAGAAACACTGGATGCCGAGACAATGGAGCAAAGCGAGACGTAAACGGTGGCGCATTTGCAACGGTAGGTGACCGTATCCCTGTATTAGAAGCCTTCAGCATTTTTGCACCTTCAGGTTTGCAAGAATGATGACTACGTCTCCGGACCAGGGTCAACCGTCCGTTCGAACTGTTCGAACGAAGGGGTCGCATTTTGGTCGGAAGGGGGTCGCAATTTCGAGGACTGCCAGCCACAGGCGCGTGCGTGGCGTATCCGAGGGCAAGACTTGCTTTGTGCAGACCGCATTAGATTCGATTTATTATGCACAGAGAGACAGTTTTAGGCAAATTACGGTGTTTTCTTGAGGAATAAAGAACAGTTGAATGCATCCCTATGAAAGGTTTGACTTCTCGGGGCTGAAAACAAAGTTCTTCGGACCTATTTTTTGGGGACGCTTCTTCCAGACAACTGTAAACACATAAGAAGCGGAAATCTCGTAGTCTTCAAAAATGTCTTCGCCCTCCCAACAAGCTCTTTGAAGGAAGTTATTATTGCTGAAAGCTCAAAAACTCGCATGTGCTGCTCAAAAACCTATGGGAAAAAATGTTCGAACGTGTGATTTTCTCGAAAAATGAACTTTGAAAAACGGTTTGGTGCTTGTTAGAAAGAGCAAATCCTGTACTTTCACCCCATGAAAAAAGTGCATCACAGAAATGAAAATGAAGTGAGTTATGCCCGCTTAAAGCCCAAAAACTCGCGATTTCAAAAAAAGTGTTCGGCAAAACCCCCCAAAATGTTCGAACGTGTGATTTTCTCGAAAAAGTTCGAACGGGGCAATTTTTTGAAAAAGGGGTCAGTCACTGAA
>MU893841.1:0-13229 GCA_036418205.1 Ostertagia ostertagi
ATGTTGTGAGCGCTACAAAAATCGCTTTTCAAAGAACGTACGGTCTTCACAAGAAAAAATTTCGCAATGCAATAGATATGGCATCACGGATGGCTGAGATTTCTATTTTCCATTTCATAACGGAAAAACCTCACAAATTCTGAATTGAACTCGGAGGCTCCCAATAGATGAATATTAAAGATTTCAGCCTTAATATTCAGCAGCTGTCGAAGTTTTTCGTATGAGAGCGCTCCCCGCACCTCTTTACCTCATCGTGCAAAAGAGATTAGTGCGTTCACACAAAACCGGGATCTTGTGTCACACAGGGAGCACCGAAACTACGCGAATTCCGTGCTCTTCATTTGTAGCTTTGACAAGGGGTTTGTCGTATCGGGGCCTCCTCAAGACGGAAGAGAGCTCGCAAATTTTTTTTCTAGAATGAGAATGAAGTGAAACCAACGGGTAACCGTCGCGCGGCAATTAGGCAAAGTCAGCGCATATTGTAGTGATTTCACGTTAAAGGAAGCGATTACGATAGATCTCAAAGGGGTTTAGAGGGGACGTGGGGGTCTCAATAGTACGCCAATGGCGAAAAAAGCAAAGAAATCCGTCAAAAATAAGCAAAATAGTACCCCTTTGATTGCCCTTTCATTTTCGACCATGGAGCGACGACAAAGAAAGACGTTGTTCGGACGTGTTAACCCCGATAGCCGCCATCATGCCAACAAGCATAGTGTTTTGATTGATAAGGCAATACGTGGGCAAGTTGGAAGATACAGCCGCTAGAAGGGAAATGATCATCCAAAATGAAAAGCCAACAGCAAACAGTCCATCCAGATCATCAACAAAACTAGTGGGCGTCACGTCACTGGGGGCGGAGCGTCACGCGGGTCCTGCTCAGCAACCACAGCACCTTTCGCCGTGGGAGGGCCACACATCGCTTCCTTGGCAGCCAAGTAATTGCTCCGTGTGGCGCAGGTTCTCCCCCGATGCGAAAATTCCTTATCGTAATCGCTTCCTTTAAAGGACGAATTCACGATTAGAATGAAGGTCGAAGAAGGAGTAATTCACCTAGTTGAGGGACCCGCGGACCTCCTAAGGGTGCGGACTGAAGCGCAATTGGCACCGAAGGAGTTGACCTCGGCGACCTATTAAGGCTCAATCTTGGCGCGGTGGGCCAGTGCACGCCCACCGATCATCTGATCACTCGCCGCAGGTCTATACGTGGCGAGTGATTAGATAGGTGAGAGAGCGTAGTGTTGAAGAGGGCACAGCGATGAGAGTCGCATCAATGCTCAAATCAACGGGCAAGGAAGGGGTCCCATTTCTCGGGTTCTGGGCCGTTTCTCATTTTTCCTTCTTTCGTGTACCACTCACCATCCCTAAGGTTAATTTGAAATGGGTTGCCTTTCCAGCGTGAATTCGTCCTTTAAATTAAGCAGAATGTGCCATTGTACGTCCTACACCCATCACGCCCTGCAACTCGTCCGCCGACTCTGCCTTCCAGCCGCGCGACGGGCCTCCTCGAAACCCAACAGCCATCACACCCTAGATTCAGACCGGTGTTGAGTTTATTCCATTGTGATGCCATAACTGAGATAATATCCATTACTTTATGAGACGCCCTTTTGTTACCCTTTTCACATCCAAGCGGCCAAGCGGTGATGACCTTGCAATTGGAATTCAGTGGGGCGGAAGGCGTGGAGCGTACGCAAGCAGAGGAGGTAACGGCGGCTGCCTGAGGACTGAACTGATGTTTACAACAAGTAGCTCGAACCACCACGTCCGCGTGTGCATTTTTTGTAATACAGAACCTGGGCCCTTATTGTTCGAAGACATTACAACTTTAGAAGAAATCGGTCACAGTGCAGCTCTGCTGTCACATTGGCTTGATTAATCTACCCCTGACCTTGCTCTATTCAAAGGCAGGCTAGGGGTAGATTAGCAATCTCTACTCAATCTTGATCGGATTCACATTTTCACATCAGATCACATCTTTCTCTTTTCTTTGAGCCAAGCAAGACGGCAGGCGCGAAAATTTGGTCTCTCTAGGGTAGCATAATTTTGCAAGTCATTAGGAAAGTTCTTGGCCTTCCGAAGGGAAATTTGGAATAATACGTTGTTTCAGCATGCATTCCAATACATGCTTAGACCAGCCCGATACTTTGCATAATATGATTACCATCAAGGTAAGAGAAATCCGTTGGTAGCTGGTGATACCATATCTTTTTGCTACTTTGCTCTCCTCCCCCCCCCCCATCCCCTCCCTCTCACCCAATTCAGAGGTAATGTGCAAATAAAGAAAGCAAGCCATTTCGAGAGTGCAGCAAGAGGGTAATTTCCTACAAAGCAGGGACTTCAAAACCTCAAACTCCCACTGTCGAATTTATTAAATGTTGGTAGACACGTCTGCTGCACTGTGGGTTAACTTGTTTTCCACCGAAGACCGCTTGGATAGAAGACTGGCGTGATTATTCGAAAACTGCAAAAGAATGTTTTTGGTCGTCCTAATTGCTTGGCCAAGCATTTATCGTGCTTTCTAAAAATAGAGAAATTACCTCTAGGAAAAGAATTCTCTCGTTGTTTAAATCGCTGGAACTTTCAACTTTGTGTACCAACGCTCATGGGTAGGGACTGAGTAAACAAGGTTTCCTCTATTCGTGAAAGAAATTGGTAAATTGAGAAATCCTGGAGAAAGCCTTCACATGGGAGCTGACGTCTTTTGAAGTCTTGTGCATGACAATTTGTCTGCAGGCCTATCTCCTCTACACTAATGTTGACCTTCCTGGCTTGGCGTTTGCAGTTACAAGTTGGGGTTTTCGAGATGAAGAAAGAAGTGAGATCCATCATGAGACTCTCCTGGAAGTCGTGCTTTTTGTTAGTAAGGGTACCGTCTAGTAGGAAAAATAAATTATAATCAGATGGAGACGGCTATTGCGGTTAATACGGTGGAATTTCTCATAAGCCCCAGGATTTCGAGTTGCACCATCACCGAAAGGAGTTGTATTGCAGAGCAAATAGGGAGCTTTCTGACTGTGTGGGTTTGCAGTTGTTGAAGTAACAACATCACTCCTTATCAATGATCATAGGGCTGCCTAGCCACATACCGTGCTGTAGCAAGAAATGTGCTAGTGGGTAAATCGACATCCAGACAGGCGTGTAGTGTGACTATGTTCATATATGCGAAATTTGTTGATTTTTTCATGACAACCTTTTCTCATCCCAAACCATCCAACTATCAGCTTCCAAAAATGGTGTGCTGAACACAGAACCGTTCGCAATAACCCAAACCTCAAAGGAGGATTTCACGGTAATATGGAAGGTTGGAAAAGGGGGAATTCATAGGGGGGCGGAGAAACACATGCTGTCCCCTAACGGTGCGGACCGACGCAGTTCACACCGTAGGATGTGCCTCCAGCAATTTAGCATGGCCGTTTTTCCGTTTTCCTTTCCTTGTTCGTGCATCACTGACTATCTTTATTTTGATCCAATGGGTGTATTCTTATCGTAAAATCCGTACGGCCATGAGTACTGACGGAGGGTCTCGAAAAGAAATTGAGAGCTGTTATCGTCTTGCATTCTTCTCATCACCAGCAAGCTGTTGAGGATTCGTTGATCATTCAAATCCGAGAGAGCGAGAACCTCAATCGACCTCCATCGACTTGTACGAGTTGGTTCCAGTAGGACCGCGCAGCAGATCCAGACTACGCTGACGATGACTATTAGGCAGCGCCGGTAGCCCTTCTAAACCAGGGTTTCTTTCGAGCCAGTCTCGTGCACGAAAGAGATTGAACAACTTCGACACGATAGGCGATAACATGATTCAAAATGAGCCATAATTCACTGGCTTGAGACTCATCATCCACGATAAGAATGAAAAGAACAGAAAAATTGCATTTTTGAAAACCGAAAGGGCTGCTACGCGTTCAAAGTACCGCCGGACATCTGTCACAAATGCTGGCGACGGGAATGCTTCCACTTGGTTCTTGGAGTGCCTCACTAGAAACTCTTTCTGGCCTTTTGACTTATTGCATTCACATCTCACACTTCTACTCCATCCTATTCTATCGATCGATTTGTCTCTACTCTCCAAAATCGCACGCTTTAACCCGATTCTTTCATTGCGTCGCCTGATACGTAGCCGGCAACAGAATCGATCCGGGAGTGGCGTCGTCAGCGCGCGGTCACTTGCGCGGCGCCGTTATGCGGCCACTTTTTCAATGGCCGCCGATGACATCTAATCCTTTTGGTGTGGCGGGAACCTGGTAGTAAGTAAGAATGCGTGAGCCAGGGGGAATGGGGCCAATTCAGGGGGGGGGGGGGTGTGTGAGCCACTTAACCTGTGGCAAAAGTTTGGGCCTTAGTGTCTGGTGTCTGGCCTTGTGAGGGAGACGCAGAGGAGCAAAAGGATTAGATGTCACAAGACCGCGCGGCAATAATTGATTTTGTCGATTGGAGCAAGTAAATAGCTGCAGTACATTAATCAAGCAGACATTGAAGTCCATTTTGCTTGATGATATACCTTTTTCTTCCATAACACTGCGTCAGATTCGCGGGAAAGCTCAGTTTAAGATAAACCCTTGAAAAGAAGAGGGTTTCCGAAGTGCGTAAGCAGTTTCATTCCGCTCGGAATTCGTCCCTTCCGCCAGCTGTAACCGAAATCACCCATATATTGACTGAAATGTTGAAGGGGAGTCGGTTTAGCCTCCCTTTAACGTTCACAATTGAGTGACGCCTGTAATGAAATGAATGAAACTCGTCCACCGCCATCGCGGCGTCGCGGCCGCGACCATAAGCGCGGGTCTCCGGACGATTCTGTTGCTACACGGCCTCGCCTGATACGTAGGCGCCTAGTGCGGACTTATTCCATGCCCGCCCTTTGGCTCCGCCCGAATTACCTTCGATGTCCATAGAATGGATTTTCGTGAGTTTGTTTCTCTTCGGAAACCGAACCTTCATGCGTAAAACTTTGTTTGTGTATTGCATCTAGTGATCACAACTGATACATTCATGTTGAGAAAGAATGCGAATTTTCTGCGAAGGATTCCTTAAAGGAATCCTTCCACGGAAAAAGCTCCGCCCTCATTACCACAGAAAACGATACCTTAAAGGAATCTTCCACGGAAAGAGTGATCATTTTGTCTTGTGTGTAGGATTAGTATTATCGAAACTAACGCTTATGTTCCGTTCTTTTTGCTATGCTCATGAGGCTAGGGGCCTAAGGGGTATCGTTTTTCTGTGGTAATGGAGGCGGAGCTTTTTCCGCGGAAGATTCCTTTAAGTTATCATATGGTTGCTGTGTTATTGGCAGAACTCGCTCCCAGGCGGGATCGAAGTCATATCTTTCCATTCCCGGGCAGGTGTGACCGACTACCCTACCGAAGCACAACTTCACCTCAACCCTTCTTTCCATGGTATATTTACCATAGCTTATGAGCACTAACACGCATGCCCTGAGTCGCTTAGCCAACCGGCAGTAAAAGCTTATATAGCTTAAACACATGATAATTTTGGAGTCAGAATTTTGGAGTAAGAGATCAATCAAAAAACGAATACGGAATTGAATGTATATATATAGCATTAATATCGCTGAGCGAATGTTGAGCCCTTGTCTTAACCCGCAACGGTGTGACACCGGAAGAGAGGTGCGTAAAAGTGTGCAGGATTGGTGGAAAAACATCATTCCCTTCACACCGCATTTTTAGCTCGAAGAAAGCGAATCGAGACTGATCCGTATCAGTTACTGTACGCAGTAAGCTCTCAATAGCTCCTGTGAGCAACAGACAGGAAGGGGTTATTATATTAGATTATGAGTATGGCTGTGGAAGGGTCATGGAAGCAGCCTGATCATGTCGCATAAATGAAGACCAAAAACTAGTTACGAAAGTTAATTTTGTTGAAGTTTATCTTGGAGGACGAGGCACGTCATTTTCTAGTGTCTTTAGCCATAGTTGCAATTGTTGAAGAAAACAGCCCGTAATGACTTCCATAAAACCAATCAATAACTACGACGAAATCGCTGTGGTATCTGGGCCCGCATCAACCCGCTTGTCAGGTCGGACTGAAGCTGAGTTGAGGTGATGGTGCCACGGTGATGTAGTCATTAGAACAACAGCTCGGAAGGCTAGAGGTCCAGATTCGGGTGTCGCCTGGTACGAAAGCTTCGCTCATAACAGCATTCTTGTAAAATAATTGCAGTGCCAACTGCGACGTTAAAAAACAGTAGCGTTTAGTTTTTTTTTGGCTCTATAAATTCCGCATGATCACTTCCTACTGCAATTTGCGGTCACCTTGTACATACCAGTATTCCCACGCAACCTATGCATACCCGAGATAAGCCGGAGATAATCCGTTGGACAGAGCGAGCACCTGAAGTAAGGCGTGAATTACGACGTTCCTGCCGCAATCACGTACATTGCGCTCGCAGCGACGCGCTTTCTGCGGTAGCCATTCTGAAGGTCATGCCAACAACGACGCTACCCCTTCGGTCCAGGGCAGCAATCCAAAATGGTCGAGCGTCGCAGCGTACGCTCCGCCGCGCGGGCGGGGAGCCTGAGCGCCGCGCGCGAGCGTGTGTCCATCCTCCACCTCCTTATGAACGGCGCTTAGTACAGTTTGCTCGACGCGTTCTCTCTTCGTTGAGAGCGCAGAGAAAACGAGGGCGAGCACACGTTTAACGCGTCAATGCGTCGCGCATTGTACGTGACTACAGCAGAACAATATAATTCACGCCTTACTTCAGGTGCTCGCTCTGTCCAAACGGCTTATCTCTGTATACCCTCCCTTTGAAAATACGAGAAGATCGTCAGGTGCAGACAGTACACCACAAATGACGACAGTCCTTAAGTAAAGTCGGTTAGTAGGATCAATAGTGATAGCTTATTTTTGGTAAATTGATAGCTGTAATTAGTGACAACTGATAGAATACAACTGCAACAGGCTAATCATTTCATTGGCAGAAAACATTTACATTTTGTGGAGGCCGTCGTCACTTGTGGTGTATGGTCTGCACCCGACGCTCTTCTTATTTTGGAAAGGGGAGGGTATGCACGACTCGAGCCGTTTGGACAGAAGCGAGCGTGAATCTTATAATGCTCCACTGTAGTCACGTTCAATGCGCGACGCAATTGACGCGCTGAAGCGTGTGCTTGCCTCCTACTTCTCGTCTTCTCGACGAGCAGGGTAGTCTTATTGTCGGCGAAACCCGCAGGATTGCTACTCCAGAAATCACGTTGGTGCGACGCACATTGTACGTGACCACGGCACGAACATCAAAATTTGCGCTTACTTCGTGTGCTCACTCTGTCTTATTGTCTTATCTAAACGGCTTATTTCGGTATGCAACCTGGTGAGTGAGATGACTACGCTGAATACACTCCTGCTTTCAACGTTTTTGCGAGACGGCTCTATGAGGCAGTAGGTTCGTTACTAATGTAGCGTAACTACTACCATGTAGGAGACGGTAGTCACCTTCAGAAAATAAACTTATTGTGAACAAGCTTCTCAAAACTTCAGCAATTACTACCATAGAAATATTAATACCGCATTATGAGCGGAAAATAATTTGACGGGGATTAGTTATGTTGGATCAAAGTGAAGATATATAGAGAAAAACTGAAATAAGCATGAACTTCCCAGCTGCTTCCCGATGCTCCTAGCTACCCAAGCTCAAGTAGTTTTGAAAAGTTGGCAGTCTGCAGCTTCCCCAAAAAGCACAACGCTGCTCCAAGTTAGTAAACACTTACCAGCGAGCGACTTACCACAGCACTCCACGTGCCAGAACCGCAGCTGCATTGTGTGCCGATCTCGTTACGTGTGGACGGGTGTTGTCATGCAGTTAAATCACTTTACTCAGTCAGCTCCGAAGGAACCACTTTTTTGCTTGGTTTCCTTATTTGGTTGCCGAAGCCCAGTCTTCTCTTTTCTGGAAGCTGCTTGTGAAGCGATATTGCTTCACTACCTTCTCCAGTAGAACATTTTTATTCATATTAGATCCACCATGTTCAGCCCAAACTTTCACGTAGTAGGGCCGGAAGCCGTGTACTGTAGCATATCACCCGATTAGACTCGCAATTTCAAGCCAAATTTCGAAACAGAAGTGCAATGAGAAAAATAAGAGCAGGGCAGTATTTTAGCAGACATCTTTGAAAAACTAAGTTTGTAGGAGGTGTCGGCTTGCTGTCACAGACCACTCCGTACACCTCACAGCAAGGCTTCTGCGTAGAAAATAAATCTCTGTATTATCTTGAGCTAGAGGAAATCTGGCATCTAATTCCGGTTGCCTAACTTGAAGGAAAATCCCACGATAAAGTCGGAAGTCGGAAGAAGGGCGTAAATCAAGTCGAAAGGTAGGAGGATCTTCTCGAGGTATAGGTATGGCAGCGAAGAGTGTGCTATCAACAGGACCATACACGTGCTCCTCGCGCCGCGGCACGCCCACTCTCGCGTCGTCTGACCCTTGCCGTTTAGCAGGGAGAGCGTTAGCGTTGAAGAGGGCAACATCGCATTGCGGTGAACAAGACTCACATCAATTCAGAAATAAACAGCCAAAGAAGGGGCTTCCATGTTTGGGCTTTGGGCTATGTTCTAGGTTTTTTTTTACCACCCCTGTGTCCTGATCACCTCTACCTTGATGTCATGGGCTATCTTTTCATCGTAAACTCCGCTTTCGATTTCGCAACTGAGTGACTAGTGGATTTGCACCTGCGTCCCGTTTCTTTTTTCCAAATTGATAACAAAGGCTTGCACAAAAGGCAGCAAAACACAGGTGTTTTCGTAAAGCCTTGATGTTTTTTCAATATTTGTCTCGATTTGAGCCCTACCAGCCTAGCCCTGCCCTTACCGATGAACGAGTTGATCAAGCATTGAGTTGTTCAGGAAACCCTGCGAGACCTTGCACGAGACTGGTTGCACATTCTTTCTTGAATGAAACATCCAATTAACAAGATAATCACCATAAGCATAGAAGTCAAGTGCTCTTTCTAGGCCGGTACCCAATTCCCTGCTTCTGAATCCCAACTAACACCATTGTCAAGCTTGAAGGAAGGAAGGCACGAGTAACCTCCGAAGGTTAATCGCCGGCCTGGAGCAAAGGTGACAGGTAAAAAGTGTGATCAGCAACGATTCGGGCTTCGGCCCTCTGAAATTTGTGAAATGGAAATCCTAATTTCAGTTTGGGGTGTGATAAAAACAAGGATGGTCTTAAAGGAGGAATTCACGATTAGAATGAAGGTCGAAGAAAGGGAAACTGACCTAGTTGAGGGACCCACGGACCTCCTGAGGGTGCGAACTGACGCGCAATTCGCATGGAAAAATTTGACCTCGGCGACCTATCATGCCTCAAAGCTGGCGGGTCCGGCGATCTCCGCCCACCGATCATCTGATCACTCGCCGCAGTTCAATACGTGGCGAGTGATTAGATAGCTGAGAGAGCGTAGTGTTGAAGAGGGCACAGCGATGAGAGTCGCATCAATGCTCAAATCAACGGGCAAGGAAGGGGTCCCATTTCTCGGGTTCTGGGCCGTTTCTCATGGTTCTTCCTTCTTTCGTGTACCACTCACCATCCCTAGGTTAATTTGAAATGGGTTGCTTTTTCATCGTGAATTCGTCCTTTAAAGGCAGCGATTACGATAAAGAGGGAGCGCATCGGGGAAGCATATGCACCACACGAAGCAGTTACTTGGCTGCCAGGGAAGCGAGGTGTGGCGCTTTCACGACGAAAGGTGCGCTGGTTGCTGAGCAGGACTTCGAAAGCGCTCCGCCCACTAGTTTACTTGGTGATTTGGACGAGCTGCGTTGCCAGCAGCGGCACAACTGGAGCAGCTCGATTGGAGCGTGGTTAGGCGGTAAGGATTGGCGTGCTGTCACCAAATGCGTTGCGCTGGAATCGTTCATACGTTCGTTTTCTGGGCTGTTACCTTTCCATTAGTGGCCAATGGCCAAAAAAGGGGTCCCGTTTTGCGTTTTTTTTATGGATTTCTCCGCTTTTTTTCGCCACTGACGTACCATTGAGCACCAACAGTCTTCTATAAGCCTTCTCAAAACTAGCGTGATCACTGCCTCTACAATGCCTCCCTTTGATAGCCAGAACTTGCTAGAAAACTATTGGTTTTCTAACACGGCAGTGACCTGATGCAGAGCCCACGCCCCTATTGCCGCACTTCTGAACCCAGCAAAATAAAGGGCTATTAAACGACGAAGCCAAGATTATGGCTCTAGTTGAGTTGTGTACCTCAGGGCTTGCACATTGTACAACCCAGATTTCGATAAAAAATTCCACCGACCAATTTGATTTACTCGACAAAGTGGGTAATTCGATATAGAAGTCCGAAAAAGGTGTTTTAACCAATTTGATGTCAACAAAAAGCGACGCCATCGTGAAGTATACAGCTACTGAACAATGCTCTTTTCTCATATGAATTTGAGAGCATTTGTATCGCATTCGCTTCAGAAATTTAGAGTTTCCGATTTTTTGACGCGCCTTTTTTTGAAATATTCGTATTTTTTTCGATCATGGTGTTTGATTTGGGAAAGTAATGTTGCCCATCGTTATCTAAACCTTTTATGTACGGGTGGCTGAAAAGTATGGGACGCCATGTTCTGAGTGTAATAGTCAGAAGGGGATTTTATTAACAAATCAACTTCGCAGAAAGGTGCACTTGGGCTATGTGATTACTCAGGATGAAGGAGGCTCTATGTTTGACGATTCTGCTTTGACAGAGGCCTTCTGACGTCCAACGACAAAATCAGCAGTGCGCCGCAGGTAGCCAACGGCGATGTCGTCCCACGTCTTCTGAAGCGCTAACTTCAGAGCATCCGCCGAGCTGTAGAAGCTGCCTGAAATCTTGTAATCACCATATCAACGTAAAGAGTATTGGATTAAGGTCTGGGGGAGTAAGGTCAAAAATCCTTGCTCCAGCGGCCGAGTAAGTGCGCGTACAGAATGGCTTCGATTGGATTGAAGGTGTGTTAGAGACCTCAACTTCATTGGGGAACGAACAGACGTTGAGCAGAATGCTCGTTAATCCAGAACGATATCCTGTACCACAAATAGTTTCTTTGCATGACTTTCTAGATAATTTCACATTTTCTGAACACGTACACCAATGGAGCGTCGCTCTTGGATGTTACCACGTTGCAAATTACCATACCTTTGGAAGAAAGTCTGTTGTTAACCAAATGTTTTCTCGGGAATCGCTCTTACATTTTATCAGCAAATCCCCGGTCACGAAGAAGTTTAATTGAAAATTTTCTCATAGCTCAAATCGTAGAGAGATACGGCACCACTCGAGCACGCGCACAAACTTTCGGCATTTTTTAAGTCAAATTTATTCGGATTGTCCTAATCTTCTGAGTAGGCACAGCTTCTCGACTTTCCACTTGTTGCGACCCCAGAGATCTGTACTTGAATCTCGAGAGCAGCGAAGACGTTTCGACGTGTAGAAGAGGGAATATCGAGTTCTGCGAAGTCGCAAGTTCAGGTCAATTGCACCTACACTTTTCTGCCACCCTGTATGTATGGGGTTGCCGATCAGCTTTTTGAAAACGCAAGTTTTCGGGCTTTCTAATGACCATAACTTTCTACCTTCTCATTTCTGTTTTAACTTTTTGGTATGGTGCAACTGCAGGACGGGAGCCTTTAATGGACTATCCCATCTCTTCCAAGTTAAAGGCACAACCCAGGCAGAGGTCGTGTGAACGCTTCCTTCGGTCTGTAGTATAGACCCCTAGAGGACAATCACAAATGTGGCGTTCCCGTGCACGGAAACCAACCGACAAGAGCGCTTGGGCCTTGCAAAGTAAGCTGCCCAAGCTGCAGATTTTTTTCTCTTATCAGGCTGTTGTCTGGCGCTCTCTCATCTGTAGCGCTCTCTCGCCCCATACTCTCCTCTCCGCGCTTAGTCTCTCATTCCCTTAGCACAGCCGATTAGGAAGGTGAGTGAGCGCCCAACCTGAGCGTTTTTGACGGATTCTTTTCCTTTTTTCTTTACTGCCGGCCCACTTCCCACCAATACATTCGCATTCGTGTGCAAGAACCACACCAATTTGGATCGTGGGGCATGCCTTTAATTTCTTTTCAATCACGTCCGCCCTTTTTCTTCGGTTTCCAAGCTATGTATACTTTGAGTTTTTGGGCTTTTCGCAATAACATTTTTAAAAAGTTTGTTATGGAGTGGGAAAGCATTTGGTGCAACCATGGGATTTCTGCATTTCTAAAATGCTCCAAATTCTCCCAAAGAAGCTCCCTTAGGAATATGGCTCCGGTGAAACTTTCGTTTTCAGCCTAAAGAAGTCAGTCCTTTCACAACACGATGTTACTTGTTTGGTTCAGATATTTAGCTCCCCGCAGCCGACGGAATAGCGTCATTGGTCGGTAGATGGATTGGTGGGGAGGTGAGAGGGTATGTATATAAAGTTGAAATTGCAGGCGAGTCGCTGCAGTTTCTGCCGTCATCGTTCTCCCTTGTTTTCTCGACGACATTCCTCTTGGACGATGCCCCGAATTTGCATAATCACTAGCTCTCGCCAAGAGCTTTTCGCGTCTATGTTAACTAAAAGGCGTGAATATTTCCCTACTTCAGGGTCGCTCTCCATAACTTTGCTTACACATTTATATCGTTCTCCAGCTCTCTCTCAGTGCCATTGAAAGTTCTCAAAACAAAGACTTGGTAAGGGCAAAAAGTCTCTCGACGTGTGAGTGCTGAAAGCTATGGTACGTATACCATGAAAAGCTGAGTTGGAATGAAATGGTGCCCCGGTAGCGTAACTGGTAGCGCACTTGCCCGGAAAGCGAGAGGTGCGGGTTCTAGTCCCGCCTGGGGCGAAAGTTTTGTTCACAACCCAGCATTCTTGTGAAACATTCGCAAGCGAACTGCGGCCAAAACAGCAGTTAACAAACAAAACAAGTCAAAATCTTGCCTTCACTTTTATCAGTACGGTTTTGTTCACTACCCCTTCCTGTCCCTCAACATCGGCAATCCGCCACCTTGATCGTTTTCTACTGACAATGCAACAAAGTTGGAGAGTTGCATTCAGGCGCCAATTATCAGCCTTCATCATCATTTACTATCAGTTCTTACTCCATTAACCGACCTGCACCGCTCACTCTCCCCCCCCCCCCCCAAGCAAGACGTGATAGCCAGGGTTTATGTCACTGCGAAGGCAGCAGTGGAATGGGTTCAAACTCATTCTAACGTCCTCACCGGCTTTTGATTGTTATCACTCTTAATCATCTAGATTCAGGGCTTTCG
>MU893855.1:0-11956 GCA_036418205.1 Ostertagia ostertagi
ATCATGATTGTGTCCCTTCTACTGTTTGAAACACCATTGTGTTGCATACGCGTCACTTCCAGGAGGTGTTGGTGTCACAGGAGGAAGGGACCATAGCGGAGGATAGAAAGCTTGCGCAGGAAAGGAAGGTCCCGGCGGTTGACGGGGGACTAATCTGGTATAAAAATAAGCAGTCGGTGTTGATTGCTCCCTTTAGATACGCCACGCATTCACTACTATTCACGATTGCAACGGCTTTTGAGTGTGATTTGGTCTGCACAATGACTTACGAGGGCTGATGTGCAAGAAGTGCTCCCACCAGACAAATTTGTGACCAAATACCCGACCCCCGGAATGGAGAATTTGTTGGCATACGATCATGTACTTGATCTTCGACAACGCGCATATTGAGCGACCCCAGTTGCCACTACCTACCCTTGATCTAGGCATATCCTTATTCTTAGTCGATTCAGCGGACAGGGAAGGATCACTACTCCTGGTTTTAAAAAAAGCTGAATACATTAGATGCGTCTCAGCTGAAAGAGCTCCATCGGAAACCATGGGTAGAACTTGATTTCAACTGTTCCATTCCGAACAAAACAGTACATTCACAGTGAAGCAGTAAGTGAAAGATAGTGTAACATGGAAAGTGTCGTTTATCATTAATACTTGGAACTGAACGGAAAAATTACCAATGAAACTTATAGGCAATATTTACTGCGCTCCACTGATTATTTTGAAAAAGATAACCAATAACTGCCCAAAATCACTGGAAAGTGATGTAGTTGAATTTTGGTGTTTCCTTGCTGATTCAAGGGGCAGCCCTTTTTCCACTTCATATGATCGCTAAGAAAACACTGAAAATCTCGGACTAGAAGGTCCTCTCAGGTTTGATCTATTCTGTGGCCTCGCTCAGGAAATTCACGCTTCCTTTGAGAGTGTCAATGACTTCTGGAGAAATTAGTTAACAAGAAAATAAGTTTTTATAGCGCAGTTTGATTTGAGCAAGAAAAAGTAAAGATGAAGGCTCAGGACCTGGCTTTTCTACCAATATGTTCTTATTGTGCTGCCAAAAGGAACATCCAAAAGCAAACGAGGAAATCGTAGATTGCGTATCTAACCTTACCTATAGTGCGACTTATTTTTTCAACTCGATCAAAAAGGATGCACCCTAAATTGCCGATAATCAAAACTACTGTAGGGTTGAGCCAGATCCACGGGTGGTGGTGGTTGCTGCAACGGCTATGATCTCACTGTCACCTACCCCATGCGTAGTAGATGATAATAGAACGAATTTGTGCTTTTTTTTCGGAAATAGAACGAATTTGTGCCTTTCTTTCCAAATAGAACGAATCTGTGCCCTTTTTTCGACAAGTACCAAAGTCGGTTCGTTAACGGGTTTCGATTCCATTGTCCGCGGCCTTATGTCATTTCCGTCTGTTTATGCGCCCCGTTATAATTGCAATCTGTGAAAGAACCCACGGGTGATTGACGGACTCTATTTTTTTTTTTGGTTATGACACCTTTATTACCGTGGAAGTGGTGTAGGTGGCACAAAGTGTCGCAGCTTAACGCCGTGGTCCGAGGTTCAATCTTTGGATTATCACCATACAGACCAACGAGACCCTCCATCCCTCTGGTGGTTGTTCAAATGGTAAATGACCTACCAACAAGGAAAAAATTGATTCATTGACTGATTCGTTCACTAACTGTCAACAATTCCTGGTTGTTGCCCATGTCACCTCCAAATGCCAACGGTTTTGATTGGGAGTAGAATCCGTGGCGCATCCCAAAACTAATTGGTCAGTAGTACTTTTATATTTTTATCAGTGTCTTCTTTCCAAAGAACAATTGGGACAGCGCTTAACACCCCGTGTTAATGCATTTTCTGATGTACATTAGGAAAAGGGTGAAAGTCCACTTCGGTGGGGCACTTGCCTAAGGAAAAGGTCCTGGACCAGGAGAATGGACACCTTTTCCTAGGTCTAAAGGTCAAAGAGCTCCAGGGTGCCTGTGCAGAAAAGTGGTTAGGGTGGAAGGAATATAAGGAATATATGGAAGGAATTAAAGGATATCCGCCGGTCCTTGTCAAAAGTACGCTCAGAATGAGTCGCTACTTATTATCTTATTCAAAAAGATGGAAAGCTCTGTAGCACTACGGATAAGATAGCAAGGAGTGCCCCCTGCAAACCGGTTTTTATTACTGGGTAAGGTCTTTAGGCACAGAAGGAACCCTTGTGGGCTGCAGTTAGAAAGGCTGGACGTATGAGAGTTAAGAAGAGTTTCTAGTCGAGTAATCTGTCTCTCCGTTGCTGTAGCTGACCGTTTCCAAGTTATGGTTGTCTCCGTGCGGACAATAGCAAATATATCAAGGGTCGTGTCAGATCCGCAGGGCGAATCCAGCGACTGCGGCCGCAGCGCCTTTGGTTTGAACCGCACATACAAACATTTGTTTGCTATGCGATATTATGACTGTGCGACAGGTCGGTCGCCCTTGTTTCTTCTCGTCACCGTGCGCGACCGACAGGCTGGTCGCGAGGGGGGGGGGGCACCATTTGCCCTTTTCATGTCGATTCGCTTCTTGTCTCGTGATCAGACCCATGGAAAGACACAGAATCCTGCTTAACGTTGCTGAAAAAACGCTGGGCTAAAACACGATTCTCTGCCAACTAGCTTCGTAACTCTGCATTCTACATTCAATTGACTCCACGACTTTCGTTTTCGATTTGTACCCTGCACTTTTTTCCGTCTTCCCCACTGCAGCAGTGCTGCACAGCACTTTTGCTGCGTTTCCGGCTTGTTGCCGAAACGTCTGGCTTTGAGCGGCTGAGATTTTTTCATCGCCTAAAAAAACGCCGTTCTTTCCCCCGTTGAGAATCCGTTACTGATATCCATTGTTTACCATTACACAGTGCGCCCCACACAGAGATACTTTCGCTGCTGTCTTCTCACGAGTCGATCGCCCCCTGACAGGCCTGGGAAATCTTTTATACATCATAGTTCACGAGCATACAGAATTCCCACATCTGTTGAAGACCATTGATTGGGTTATAAAAATAGATCGATTTCAAAAAAATGGGAGAATTTTGGTGAAATAACTGGTTGGAGCTCTTCGCAGATTGGTTTAACCCAAATGGGTTGCAGAACTATTGATGTTCGGTCAGCTTCTTTTGGCAGCTAGCATAGTGCTAAAGTGCCCTTCCCCCCAGTTCGTAATAACTTCGGTGTATGCACTTCATGAACCCCAGAGTCCGCTTTTTCAAGACCCATTTTATTCCATGAACCCCTGGTCGTTTTCAGACCCAACCATGGGTCGTAGTAGGTTATATGTAGACTCTGCCCCTCCCCGTTCCCTTTGACTTTAATACCACCTTGCTATTCGTTAGAGCAGCGATATTTCGAAAAATAAAATGTACTTCTCCACAAGTGTGACAGAAGCTCGGAAAAAGCCATTGCTCCCTAGCGAAATCCCTGAATATCTCATTTTTCTCAATGAGCTCCAGGAACTTACCGGTCTCCTCCGGCTCAGAGATACCCGCGTGGATTGTTAGTAAGAATTTCACGGGATCGTTCCGCGGTACAATTTATCATCTGTATCAAACGACCGTATACACTCAGAATAATTTTTCAGTTCTTGAAATGATTATCGATTAGATATGCCTTCTATAAAGTGCGAACCCGGCTGATAGAGGCACCTGGAGTTGAGAAGCAAATTTCAATCACATCTGCACCCAGTTTGCCTGTTTAGTCTTCAAGCAATTTTCACGCTAGAGAACCTGCTCTTTTCTTAATAATTTCGTATTGAGAAGTTGTTTGTTACTTTATTTTTGTTGCCAGTTTGCTGTCATTGCTGAGTTGGCGGTATTTCAATTACCCGTCAATTGACCACCTTCCCAAACATGTTTTCGCCCGTATCTGAAATACAGCGTGCTTTTGCTGGCACATTGAGGGTAATTTACATGCAACTGTGACGACTTAATTACCCATTGGAGAACTGGGTGGAAGCGCATAGCGAGCGGGAGGGTCGGGATCGTGACACACCTCCACCTCATTAACCAGATCTGGGTTTTCGAATGCTTCGAAAAAAAAAGCGCAATTTCGCGTTTGTGTTGTCAACTACGCGAGAACTCCTTCATATTAGGGTGACTGTTGTAACGATGTATGCGTGGGAGAGTGTGTGATCGAAATGCATCCTGATGAGTCTCGATTTGGCAACTTGCGGGGAAGCAGCTAGGTCCGTAAAACTGCGTCCCTGTCATTAACCTTCTTGAAATCTCTAGTCTTCAGATTGGAGAGAGATAAGATTTTTGACACGGTTGATACCATAACTAGGCTACGATTTTGTCCTGGAGTAACGTGTTGCAACATTGATTCTGCTCTGGATTTCATGCTTGGACTCAAATCCATGGCAAGTATTAAAGGCTTAACCGTCTATCAGATCAACCGTACTATTCTGTCTACCTCATGCCAGTTGCCTTGAGACACATCCTTAACGATGAGCTCAGAGAGGACAAAAAATTGTATTTGTTTTGATAAGTAATTCGAATGCATAGAAAACACAGCTCCTTCAATTTTCCGCCGTAAAACTGTTACAAATGATGGCGGCGGGGTAGCTCTCACTTATTTTTTGTAGTGTCGTCAATAGGAACTCTTTTCACCCTCCTCATATGTGGCACCAACATTTCACTACAGTTCCCTCTGATCTATGGCTCGAAAACGTTTTGCGTTTGCTTAGGTTTTAGAAGGTTGCATTCAATTCCCTTTTCCGGCGCTCCCTAATACTTTGCCGCTCCGCCTCGTCGCTCCTTGGCCCCGCCCAATCGTCTGTGAATTGTCCACAAAGTGTGATTGTCGGAAAATCCTTTTTAGAGCATTTTTCATGAATTGAACCTTGTACACTGCACTGGTGATCAAACATGACACATTTACGTGGGCAGGGAATGTTACAATTCCCGAACACCTTTCTATAAAGTAAAGCGGTTCGGTGCCATCCTTGAGTAGCATGGACAGTCTGCAAGTGCAAAGGCTGCAGCTCGAAAGTCTGCGATAAAGGCGCTTGTTTGTTTCCGTGTCGTCCTGGTATTGCTCGTGATTTATTCGGTTTATCTAGAATTTTTTTTATTTACATTTCTTATAGCTATTAGATTTATTCGTCTGCGTCCTCTCATCCGATATACTCTCTTGCCTGCCCCTCTCTTCAGCGCTCAGTGTTTCCTAGTCGTAGCACTATTCCAAGGAGCAGGCCATTTGATTCTAACCGTTTCTGTGGTTCCTTTCCTTTTTCCTGCACCTCTATTCTAATTCGTACCTCTAGCTTCCACATTTGGGCAATAATCGCACCATCTCATTATGGGTACGCTGTTAAGCAAATAATTTTAAATTGTACCATAAGATGGAGTAATCCAATCTATCTAATTGAAACGGCTCATTTGCTTATGCCAGCCTCAGAATCGAAAAATGGTGCTAACTTAGTTGGGGGGGGGGGCACGCGGCGGCGCGGCAGTCTGCTCACCTGGGCTCTCTCGAGCGAGACAGTGTAAACTCGAACATTCCAGCTTTTCACGCATGTCAAGTGACTGCCCCCACCCCCACCCCCCCCCTAGGCTGGCTACACTCCCCCTGGCCCACGGATTTCCGAACATGCCAGGCGAGCAGACTGCCGCGCCGCCGCGTGCCCCCCCCCCAACTAAGTTAGCACCAAAATATTTTGCAAGGAAATTTTTTTGCATCTCCTGACCAGATGTCTATCTTGACCTGGTAAGAGAGCCTCGGGTTATATTAATAGAATGCTCCATCCCATGCGTTTTCTCAAGTGTGGTACCATTCGAGTAGTCAAGTCGTACTGCTGGTAGTACACGTGAGGTTCTACAATAAGATTGTGTTTGTCACACTAGTGGCTAGCTTTTTCTTTCCGTAGCTAAGCTCTATGGACGTGTACGTCCTTGAAGAAGCCTCTCATTAATCTTGTATAGCAAACCGGTCTTGAAGTTCATGTGAAAAGAAATCGTTTTTTGCCTCATTTGTGCGAAGATTAAGCGTTTCCTACAAGGTGTCCTCATATTCATAGGGTCGAATAATGACTACCTGCATTAGCGTATTCCAAGAAAAACCTGGTCGAAGCCTGGCTCATTTCCAGCGTTCCGTTATTGATGCACATTGCCCTTTGATTCTAATCTGCTGCACCAATAATCACAAGAAACCCGGCTTGAACTTTTTTCATAAAACTGCTCCAACTGAGGCGTTAACAGCGTGTTCCTTTGGAAACCAAACCCGCAAACAGGTTTCCCACACAATAGCCAAGCATATCGTGGTGTAAAGAATAAGAATAGTGCATCGGGAGAGGATGATCGATCTGTTCCAGAGACGTCACGTATTCGGCTTACATCCAAATCGTAGTACATCCAAATCGAGTTCTTGAAGGCATATTAAATTGGTGCAATGAGCAAAGGACTCGCCTTGTTAAATGCATTAACACTCTCAAAAGGAAGATAGAAGTAAGGAGTTACGAAGAGAGAAGTTGGATTTTACTCTTAAGAGGATCTCCCAGTCAGCAACCAGCTCTTGTACCTAGTGGAAAGACATGCGGAACCTTTGAGGCTCCGAGACGATGCGCGTTTTGCAGCGAGGAGTATAAACCCAGCAGCCTAGCAGGGCCTTATCCGCGCCGCTCGCGCCACTGCCCCCTCCCTCTCGCTATCTGACTCCGGCCATTAGCGTAGAGAGCGTTGGAATTGAAGGGGGCATCGACAATGAGAATCGCAGCAATCGGAAATCAACTAGCAAAGAAAAAGTCTCATTTCGCGGTTTCCGAGTCGTTTCTCATGTTTTTTCTTTTACCCTGCACCACTCCGTCTGTACCTTGATTGCTTAAGGGATTACCTTTCCATTGTAAACTCAGCCTTTGAAAAGGTCTGCCCGAAATTCAGTGTCACTGTGCGTTCTCTGAGAAGGAACACCGCAGCCGTTGTGTCATGAGCAAGATAGTCACTAATTGATAGGTCGGCTGGGAATATCAATGAATAGAGGGGCAAGTTGTGGGACGGCAGGAAAATGGAGTACAGGGTGAATAACGGTGGAGCAATCCTCGACCATGGCTCTCTACTGTGTGAGAGTAGTGTCGAGAGTGAATGTACGCGCGGAGAGCACAGACGGCTCGCGCATGGCGAGAGTGAATGTCCGCGCGGGAGAGCGTGACTGAACAGGCAAAAATCCTCGACGTGTCGTCGACGAATTCCTCGACCGATTTTCACCCTGCTGGAGTAGATTGGCCATAGAAGGCTTAGGCTGGGGGATCAGGTGTTCTGAAAAAGTAAGAGAATATGTGTGCAAGGAGAAGCCTCATCGGGAGCCTGTAGGTTGTGGTTAATTGGAGATATTTGTAAGTTCAACAACTGAGATCTGTTTTTCGACTGCAGATCTTTTTCAATACTTTTCTAGCCTGTAGCCTGTAGGTTACTTTTGTAGCCGGAAACTTGTTGTACAGCTTTTTCTCCCGGCGAGTCTTAGCTTCAAATGAGAACGTTTACGACAATGTTTGATTTTCTTTTGAGACGTAAAAAATGCAAAGAAACAAGGGGAAATAAATCAAGAAGTACGCCATTTTACAGCAATTCCTTACACTTTTTTAAAACGCTCTTCAAAACAGCAATGAATTTTGCTGCAAGTCACACGTACACTTATTCATTAAAAGATCCGATTTTCTTGTTGAACAAGCTAATTGGCCAAAACGCCGAAAGAGGGGTTCCTAACGTGATGGAACCCAACGTCCGCCGGTGCAGTGAAAAAGAAATAAGCGACGAAATAGTAAAAAAAAATGGGAAAAGGAAGTCTCGCCTGCCCATCCTACCACATATGCTGTTCCAGCCAAACAGGCTCTGATGAACGGGAAAGTCTGATGCAAATCATTGATATACAAAACATGAAACGGCAAAAATTTCAAATTTACTTTGAATTTCGTAAAAGAAAATGCTCTTTGAAAGCTTTCTAAAATCTGGTTTTTTTCGGGAATATAAAATCTTGGAACTATCTTAACATAATAAAAACTAACTAATAAAATAATGAAAGGATTAAAGGCATCAGATTTTCCGTTTGATCAATCCCTTTTTGGAGTGCGGCACGGCATTTCTTAACCCTCCATTGTGAATAATTCCGTCGATTGCGTGTTAAATGCGATTTGGGCCTTTATTTTACTGAGCTGCGGGGCCAGCGAGTAACAAGTCACTTTTTTATCTCCCAGACAAGTCGTACAATTAATCGCGATCCCGAAGGGAAAGAGGGCTCAATTGACGGGCGACTCCATGATCAGATTTGATCCTCGGACACTGGCGCTGGTAGGCGGCCACCTTGACTCAATCCGCCCAGCTAAATTTAATATAATATGATCGCATAACCCCTCGCGTTGAGAATATCACAGCACCTGGTTGGCGTTGCACATTAGCCGGTATTATTCCAGCGGAAACGATGGACTTGAATTATTGTGTCGACCCATGTATTCAACACGGCACCACTCCTTTCCCGTTCACATAAGTGTTGTGACCCAATTTGGGAGCGCCTAGGATAAATATTGCAGTATAAGTCAATCGAAGACAAAGACTTTCATCGTCCCATAATATTAAATTTTGTCACAAAAGGGGGTGTATAGGTATCAGTTGGTTGCCATACTATATACGACTTGTATCAGGCGGTCAAGAAAGTCTGTATTGCAGACTAAACAGCATAATGACGGCGGCCTTCACAAAATGCAGTAGTTTCCTGCTAGCAAAATGATTAACTGATAGCAGTTGGATCCTGTTAATTGTTGGTGATTACGAGTACCATTTATCACTTGAAATTATCAATTTGTTCATAAGTTCTCGCCATTCTACCAATTATCAGATAATGGATATTACCGGCGTCAGTTAATGACGTGGAGTGCCTGTAGTGCAGATCACCTATCCACAGAGTATAAATGTCGTAAAGCGTGGTTCGTAAAACAAATCCTGAACATACTCCTTCACTTTAGCTTTACACTTCTTCGCAACGGTTTTGTTAACTGCAATCTGGTCTAGGAGGGCGTACGCATTGACTTTTGCAGCGCCTTCACCGCATAGAGCTGGAATACATTCAAACGCGACCACGATTTTGGATGGAAAACAAAGACATGCACATTCAAAGGAACTTCAACTCCAACGCCATTTTCCTGCCGTAGCTTGCCATAAGAAGAACCAAATTGCAAGAGTCATAGGTCTTGTCGCTCCCAAAAGCGTGCACAAGCAGTGAATTGCTACGGCAAGCTCTGCTAAAAAAAACCAAGCGAACTCGTTTTTTTCGTCTCACGCTTTGATCGAAATATTGTAAGGAAGTGTAAGTGCATAGAGTATTACTGCGGAGAACCTCAGGCAGGCGTAATGATATTTCATTGTATATTGTTGCACAATCTGGGGTGAATCGAAATTTGGGAAAAACCCCCAAATACCCAAAAGCAGTCGGAAATCGAGTTAACGATCGCTGCGTTTATGGTCGTCTGTCCTTGTGGAAACGCTAAATCGAACCTTACATAGAAGACGACAGACCGCTGATGAGCCACCCAGAACTGTCCAGTAAGCACAGCAGAGACGTAATGCTTCGTGTACTATAAAGGATAAGGATAAAAGCATTTGCCGTTGATCAATCCCTTTTTGGGATGCGGCACGCATTCTACTTCCATTTGTACATTCGTAGTGGCGTTTGAATGCGATGTGGCCTATACAATGACTTGCGGCCCAGCCAGGGTCAAGCGAGGCGTTGAGGAAAATTTGGAAATACGACCCCCCCCCCACCACCCTCCGCCGGAGGCCGAAGTCCATGAAACAACCCTCTTCAAAAGCCGAACTATGAAAAGGTTGAAAAGCTTGTTTAATTCTCCCCCAAAACTGCTCATAAAAAAGCCTGCTACCCCACCGCCCACAAAAAAATTCGTTTAAGAAGTACAAAAGTGAAAAAGTCAAAGAATAATCATTATTGATGAGTCCTACCAAACGAGCAAACGAGAAACAGACCAGAAAACGACAAACTAGCCACTAAAAATGGCATACTGACAACATCTGTTCTTTATTTATTTCCTCCACAAGACTTACCAAATTCTAGTACTACACAGATTGTGGTTCTCAATTTGCACGTAGCCCTTCAGTTGAAAGAAGCTTTTTAACCGCCTTCGCCAGCTGTGTGTTGACTGGACTTTGGCGTTGACCGTGGAGCAGCTTATTTACTATTGAAATTTGAACAAATATTCAAATGATTATAACTTTCTTCAAAGTTAACGAATTTTCAATCTGAAAGCTGATTTGGGAGTTTTGTGAAGAGCTTTTTCTAATCAGTACTGAAATTACAGGAAGTTATAAGAAATAACAAATTTAGATCAAATAACGAGGAAAATTCGAGACGAGCACGAGTTTTTACACTTTCCGAAGCAACAACTTGCTTCATTTTCGTCAAATTCGAAAAGTTAATATGGCAGACAAAACTAGAAGATTTTCTCTACCAAACCATTGCTAAAGCAGCTCTATACGTCCAGTATTCGAAAAATGCCCACGTTGAGGATTTTTGCAAAATTAACGAGGAAAATTTGTGATGAGTGCGAGTTTTTTTACTTCCTAAAGCCATAACTCCGTTCAAACTCATCCAATCCGAAAAGTAAATACGCCATCATAAACTAGAAGATTTGCTCTATCAAATGCTTACTAGAACTGCTCCAAACGTCCAGTATTAAAAAAACGGCTACGTTGAGGATTTTCGCACGAGTACCGCCGAAAGGTACTTTTTCGCTACATTGGCACTATTTCAACGGCTGTATATCCTTTTAAGGGCGATTATGTACTAAAGTAAGAGCAGATTTGGAATCACTGCTTTTCTCTAAGAAAAGTGATTGATTAGCGTTTCTCAACTTTAAAGGTTACATGTTTATAAATTTAACCCTGAAGAGTCCGTTAACGCAATGTTGAATGGTGTACACCTCCCTGTAAATGCGCACGGACACTTTCAGAATTCTCTCGATTGTTCCTGAATTGAGGTTGTTTGTCCAAGGAGCCGTAGTTGAAGCGCGCGCAACAACTAGACCCTTTCTCGGATGCGCCGTGTACCTCACATCCCTTCAGATTCGGGGTCTTACTTGAAAGATGAAATATCTCTTGGAAAGCGTGCGAAATTCAGATTCTTTAACTTGTGTGGTGATAAAACACTGAAGTAACTAAGAATTACCGGACGCCTCAGAATCACGAAAATTTTGTGTGGGTGAAATATCATTTTCATTGGAAATCCTCTGGCCTGGCATCGACTCATCCTTGATATTTGTCTTCCGACGGTGATGATCCCACTGCATCAAAATGGCTCGATCTCTTCCACCCAGCGGGCCAATACGACCCCCCCCCCCTGCGACGTGTCGAGGATTCCTCAACGCACGCTTGACCCTGGGGCCAGCCATGTAGGTCAGTGTTTTATCCTCCCAGACAAGTCTGGTACCAATTAACCAGACCCGGAGGCTTGGTTGGCCAGGGCGCACCTCACGACCCAGGATTTGATCCCCGGACCGCTCGCGTGGTAAGCGTGCCACTTGCCACTACACCACTTATCCCTTTTACTATATATTTGATTTGATCTACTAAAGGCTACATGAATAAATAAACTTAGGCTACCGTAATGTCTTAAGTGTTGACCAATCACGTTTTGAGAATTCGACGCTTTTTCGCCTTTACCTTGGTAGACCAGGCAAATCCTACCTAGTGCTATTTGCAGCGTTATGTTTGTAGGACCAAAAAAACGCATCAATCAACCAACATCCAATTATTCTTGCAATGTTAGCACAAGTAAGCCGTCCCTCGTGGAGGAACTACCAACTCACTCGTGTGCCGCAAAAAAGTTGCTCATCGAGGAGGACCAAGACAAGTGGGAGCAGCAGGGATGGCGATAAATAAAGAGCTCGAGTAGGTGGGCTGTTCGTGAACAGCAAACATGAACTGTCTTA
>MU893858.1:0-11097 GCA_036418205.1 Ostertagia ostertagi
TTCATAGGCATGTTTTTGGTTGCGGTGCTTGGAGAAACTGCTATTGGGATAAGAGACTGGATTTTGCAACGCCCTCCGGTGTTCATCCAAACGTTTGTAAAGGGGCCTTTTTGATCCCCAACATACTTTTGTCCGCATCCTTGACACTCTATTAGGTAAACGGTCCTCGCAGTTGGCATATTTTATTGTCATTGCAGTATGCACAATTTCTTCTGCCACATTTTTCTTCATATGGTCGCGAATAGGTGAGTAGACGCTTGAGATTAGGCGGTGGACGAAATATAAGACGTATTGGGAGTTTTGACCTTTTTACTACGTAGTTAACTTTTTGAGCCGTTGCTTCGTTGAGATACGGCATGACCATGGGAACACCATCTGGTGTTGAATGTGGTCTCCATGTGTTAACGTTTGCATTTTCGTAGCCGTTGTCCCTCAGAATTTGGTCCACCGCGATGTCTACTTCTTCCCATCTTTGTGTGCATACTTTTTCCTTTTGTTTTTAATAAGTTGCGAACTACGTTCGCTTTCATATATAATGGGTGGCAGCTTCTGGCATGTAATAGTACATTTTTTGACGCTGGTTTCTTATACCAAGATATCTGTTTGGCTCCATTTTCGATTCTGACTTTTGTATTGAGGAAAGGAAGAAAGCCCTCCTCATTTGGTTCCTATCATGGTAAACTTTTATGTTAATATGTCTTCTACTAATTCTGGAATATTGTAAAGTGATACTGCATCTACGTCCATGACTAGGCCGGAATATCCAGTACTTACTGGCTCTTAATTTAAATTCACCCTTTGAGAATTTTAAAGCAGAATATTAAATCATTGACAACACGACGATAGATCAAACTATCTAACTTATACGCCTTTAATCTTTCGCTATAAACTGGTATATCCTGCCAAGGTATCGGATTTGAGCTACATCTTTGCAATAAAATCCTAGTGAAGACTTGTTGCACTTTCTCTAATTTCGTTTGAAGTTTTTTTGTGTATGGGCTCCAAATCTGTGAACCATATTCTAGGATCGGTAAAACATATGCTTTGTAAAGACGGATCAGAACTTGAAGCCTCATTGCATTTGATGTTTCTACAAATGCCGAAAAAGCTTTACGAACAGTTATGTTCACATGATCCTCGAAATTTAGAAACTTATTCAGATGTATTCCTAGGTCACGTACTTCGTGTGAAAAGGTTAGTACTGTCCCATCAAATGTGTATTCCATGGGAGTAATGTTGCCAAGGTGAAATACACAGGTTTTCGAAAGATTAACAGGTATTTCCCACGCCGATGCCCATTCCATCATATTAGCAATGGAATGAGAGAGAGCTTGATGTATTTGTGTTATGCTCTCTTTATTATAAATACCGTATATCTTTATGTCGTCGGCATAGAGCTGAACCTTGACTGATGTGTGAGTTTTCAATAATTCGGGGAGATCATTTGTATATAAGAGAAATAAGAGAGGTGACAAAACACCTCCCTGTGGGACTCCACTAGGGCAATTGTATAGATTAGAAAAGCAGTTCCCTACTTTGACACACATGGACCTGTTGGTAAGGTACGAACGAATCCAGCACAGTAGCGTTCTATCAACACCAAGTCGCTCGAGCTTGAGTAGGAGTTTTGAATGGTTTACTTTGTCAAATGCTTTTGACAGGTCGAAATAGATTATGTCCACCGCATATCCTTTGTTTAATGCCAAATTCCAGTCAAAAATACAGTCAGCTAGTTGAGTGGTTGTAGATGCGCCATGTATGAATCCATGCTGTTCAGGTGGGATCATATGATTATCAGAGAGCCATGCAACCAATTTTTCCCTAATTAATTTTTCTAAAACTTTCACTGGTGTCGGGGTAATACTTATCGGCCGAAATTTTGACAATAAAGTTGCATCGACAGTTTTGGGGATTGCGGTGACAATGGCTTTTTTCCAAATAAGTGGAACTTCTGCAAGCATCAAGGAAACATTGAAAAGCATTGAGCAGGATTAGTACCCTAGTCGTGCAATTTTCGCGACGAAGCTGAAGTGATGTATGTAGGTACGTATCCTACAATCCTCGCGATGTCCTTCCTATGATAGGGCTAATGCCCGGGGTTTGCCCTCAAAGAAGTACATATTAGGTCGGTATAAATTCGTGGCACTCACATTCGACGCGAGCGTTTGAAACGACACATAAAAACAAGAAAGGCGAGAAATCACTGGGTTCATTAGATTAACACGTTAATGACAACGCGCGCTTTGTCTTTTTTCTCCGCGTGGGGCGGAAGTGTGACAGCATCACCTTATCTCGCGGAACTTTGAGCGCAGAACTCACAGAACGTGAATGGCACAACATAGTTTCAATAGCGTTTGATGTTTTGAAGTTATATGGATGTCAGCAGCAGAATTTCGGGTTCCCGACAGGTGGCCCATCGCGCGGCAAGAAGGCAGAGTCAGCAGACGAGACTTAGCGCGTACTGTAGTGGGCTCGCGTCAAGTTAAGTAGAATGTACCCCTTGCTACGTCCTACATCGCAAATCATGCGCTGCCATTCTCATGTTCATGAGAATAAAAAGAAAATAAGTGAAACACGTGGTTAATAGTCATGTTATAGTGTGACTATAAAATAAATACAAACAGCAAGGGAAGAAGTCTCGCAGTAATGAGAAAAGGGTAACGAGGGTGGGGCACGCAACCGCGCCATAAATCCTAGGTGACCTGCAGAGTGGGACGCTTCTGTAGGTCACGTTATCTTCAAATTGGCGAAAAGAAACTGAATCCGATTTCGGATGGCTTCATTCTCAATTTGTACGACCCATTTTGGTCAAGATTTTGTCGAAAAGGTAGGGTCAGTTGGGGTTCCGACAAGTATGATATCTACATCCATTTAGTTTTTCTCTGTGGAACCAGCCGTTGGAGCGCCAATTTCTGCGGCCTAGTACTAAGGAAAACGGCAACTAAGGTTTCGTAGAGCAGAAGAAGTGCTTACGAACACTAAAGATAGTTATGGGAAAAATTACACGCACTGTATTCAAGCATGCAGCTAAAGGCACTTCCATATCATATGTCACAAGTGTCGGCTTTGGTTCCTGCACTAGATAGATGTTGTTAGCCTCTCGGGAATCGCTGTTTCAGAGAATTTCTGGAACACCTTTCAATTAAGTGCATTGAAAGAATAAGATGTGTCGAAATTAGGGTCACAGAATATGAATTCTTATATAAATGTACTTAGAAATCACGGGTAATTCAATTCTCGCAAGCTCATGGGTAATTCAAGCGTGAGAGATGAAGCTCTTCAGTCACAGTTCTCTTTCCTTTCATTACAATGCTTTATTTCCGAAAGCCCTTGCATCCATGTGCGAGGTGGTCATTGACGCCACTCGTCTGGGAAGACAAAATATTGACTTGTACTGCTGGTAATTACCCCTTTCCTCCAAGCACTTTATAGGCCGTACCGCATTCGAATGAGATTATGAATTCTAGAAAAAGTAGAATGCGTGGCGCACCCCATGAAGGGGTCAACTGAGGCCAAAAGATTCATCCGTTTGACCATTATCAATGATCTAACTCTCACAAATCGCTGGCTCACATTTATGATTGCTTATTGTTTGGACCCTGGTGACAGAATAGTACATACCACGCCTTGTCGATTACCTAATTTCCGGTGTATAAGCCCGCGCCGATTTCACGTAAAACCACCCCCGCTCGTGCAGTGTAACTTTGTACACCTTAGAAACCACCGCAAATTTGCCTATAGAGGTAAGTCGATGCCCTGATCACGAAAATGACTTTCATTTTCAGCGCTGGCGCCATCTGGCGCCAGTTGGCGCTACCTTGTCACGACACCTTGTTTTCGCCAAAATCGGTGTAAACTTCCGTATAGGGTTATTTGGTGTCCTGATTACGAATATGACATTCATTATAGGCGCTGGCGCTATTTGACGCCTATTTTCTGCTCGTCTGCGCTCTCCAACCGAGAAATATGCACTAAACAACGTTAACGCCAAAAACGAATGTCATATTCGTAATCAGGGCACCAAATAACCCCTATACAGAAGTTTACACCGATTTTGGTGAAAACAAGGGTCGTGACAAGGTGACGCCAACTGGCGCCAGATGGCGCCACCGCTAAAAATGAATGTCGTTTTCGTAATCAGCATATCGAATTACCCCTATGGGCATGTTACGGTTGTCTCTAGATGTACTCAAGTACACTGCACCAGTGGAGGTGTTTTTACGTGATACTAGCGCGGGCTTATACACCGGAAATTAGGGTAATAATAACAGTAGTTGAGCACACGATCTAGGGTGAGTTGAGCCGATAGGTGGGTCGGTAGAGCTGTTCATAAAAATTGCAGATATCCTGTCCTCTTGGCTTTAAATAAAGCAACAAGGAAGCCACGGCCTTGCAGAGTCCGCCTCCTCCGCTATAATGTTCTCGTCCGCATCTGCTGGTCTCTGCGTTCTCTCATCCGTTATGATTTCTTACCTTTTGAGGCTTGACGGATACTTCATTTTCTCTACTGCCGCCCGCGTAGAAATAATACCGTCATTTTAGTTGACAATTTTAATCTTGGGGGTGTGCCATTAATTGAGAGGAGGCGCAATGTTTCGATTACGTCGTTGGCCTTTTTCGGTAGAATGGTGCATGGAGGCGTAGTCGGGATTACCTTTCAGTGCCCTTCTTGGAAATGATGCCGAACTATAATACGAAATAGAAATAGCTCTGCCTATGAACCATCGCACCCACAGCCTTTGAGGTTCAAATGCAAGAAGCGAGATTTCGCCTTTTTCATCTGACCTTTGCTAGAACATTGAAGTGAATTTTTGGTTATTCACTTGTATTGATATTAATGGTGATCTCGATGCAATATGCTTTTGGATCTCATAGTCCTTCGAGATCGCAACAGAATAGGTTTCCCAGAAGTAAGGCAAGGTCGGGCTCAGCTCACTGCAGAAGTCCCAACAGTGTATGGAGGTGCTAGCTACGCACTGCGGTGGCTGGGCTATTCTCGCGCCCTTAAACGAGTCACTAATGGTAAGAGTTAGTCTCTGAACTTGGAGCTTCTTATGCCCAGAAGGACATGCCCACCTTTTCGAAATTTTTCCCCTGTAGCGATGTTGGTTTCTAGGTTCTTTCGACTCGAGGTTCTTATATGTCGCCTCACATTATCTCTTATTTCGCTGTTTGCTTCCTAGAATTCTCCGCAGCGTAGAGCAATGAAATTCGCATTTTCTGCAATTTTGCCCACCCCCTCGTCCTCGTAAACTTTGCATCCGTTCCAATATCCGTGTGAGATTACCGCAGCAACATAGTCCTGGATCTTCCCTCCAAAAAGTATTGTTCCCGCCTCCATAAGCCACATCGGGTTAATGAGTTATTAAAGAATGCATTTCAGCTCACGTAGAACTTAGCTTGTTTTCGTTCACGTGACTCTTCATAACCTTTTGAAGCTCGAAAGAAGATTGTTCCGATAATGTCAGTAAGGAGGGCTTCCACACATATTCATCGTATTCTTTGTAAGGCTAGAACGCCAAGTCCACATCACCCGAGCCGATTCCTCACCATAGTGATTCCATCCGTCTGATTTTGTAGTAGTATGTCTGTAAAACTAATGACTTCCACTCATCCATCCATGGATTGCCTAGCTTTGTGAGGAAACAGAAATTGTTTCTTTCTTCTGTTGTGTTGAACCTTTGTTCAATGGCTAACTCATTCTAGGCAGATTTTTAACGATTTTTCCGAAAGCTTTACATTTATGGCTTTCTTTATGCTTTCTGCCCTAGTATGTTTCAACTGCTTCTCACCAAAGAGAAGGCTCGTGATTTCCTCACGATCTAACTTTTTGCTTTTTGCTTTACTTTTTGCTTACTTTGCGCTTTTGCTCCGTTGCATAGATCAAGAGTACAATAGACAATAGCCAAAAACTTTGTTACAGTGTAGTGCAAAAACATGGTCTGTCTTCGATGATGAAACATTCCTGAAATCCCGAGGAGAACAAAGTGTAGAGCAGTTCATGGGAAAGTGAAACAAGAGTGCCATATAACAGCACAATGCAACTCAATCAGGATACTAACACCTTCTTCAGGAAAACAGAAGACTTTCAAATGCGAGTGCGAACTTCTGCCCACAGATAGGTGCACCCGAGCAGGCGTTTTCCCATAAAAACGCCTCCTCTGTCAGCGGCCGTAAGCAGACAAACTTTCTGAAGAGAGTTTTGATGCTTTCAAATAAAATCTAAGCGAAACAAAGTGTAGCGAATTTGCTGAATTGAGTTCTAGAGACGCCGTAGGAAAATTGAGGCAGAAGAAGGAATTTCAGGGAAATTTCACAGTTGTTATGAAGTACTCTTCGAGTGGATTCCAACAATCTTTACCGCTTCTCATCACATTAATTTCAAAGGAAGTTATGGGCCTTTAAAGACTGCATAGTCGCGGTCCAGGAAAAAGGCTTGAAAAAATCAAGGTGGGAATTAAAGAGGACACGGGACTAGTCTTTGGTTGAAGGCATGGAGCTTGCGATTGTCGAGGATTGGTTGGAAGCACTTTATTCGAAAGCTCTAATCCTCTAGTTTCTAATTAGCCTTAGACATCTGCAAAATGTTGAGTATGAAGAAAGTTATTAACGTTTGAATGTCGAAAACTCGCGCCTTCTCAAAAATCGGACCCCAAACCACCCAAGAACGGAACAACGGGACTATTTTTTGAAAAAATGATCGCTGGAAAATTTTCAGGTGCTTGTTCGAAAGCTCTAATCTTCTAGTTTCTAATTAGCCTTAGACATTTGCAAAAAGTTGATTATGAAGAAAGTTATGAATGTTTGATGTCAAAAACTCGCGTGTGCACAGAAAACGGAACAACGGGACGATTTTTTGAAATATTGAACATCCACAACATTTCAAATACTCCTCAGGAAGAAAACTATTTATATTTTTAAAATTTTGTGTCCGATTTCATGAAACAGCTTCTGAAAGAAAATATAACCTTCTGAATGGAGGGGTTTGGATTGCAATGTAATTGCTACAAGGTTTAGTTTTTCAGATTATAAGGTAAGGAAAGTTGAGAGATCGAAAAAATCCTGGTGGGTTTCTGAAAGTAGAAATCTTTACGATTAAAATGATGTATTGGTTTACGCAAAAATTTGAAAATTCCTTCTATTTAATGAATAAAACTTCATTTGCCTCGATTTCCTCCTCTGAGCGAGACAGAGCGCGCGGATTGACCACGGTCCACCACTTCTCCATGTTGGTGACTGCCATCATTGATGAGCATTGATGAGCATTAAATTATGTGAAAGACATGATAGTTAATATGGGGGGGGGTCGTACCGATACCCCCCGAAAAGGAAGGGGGTCGTAAAAATTTGGGAATTTGCGCAACGCAGGGTTGACCCTGCTCATAGCCCATTCAGAACTACAGAGGCGCTTGACTGCAAGTCGACCCACTCTATAAAACGGGGTTACCAGCTGAGGAGGAACTACGATTTTGTCTGTATATTTAGTTTGCCTTCGATTAAACGATAGCGATGAAATGAGTGCGCGGCTAGCCTGGGCGAGGGTCTATCCAAGATTTGTCTGCCGGCTCGTGTGCGAAGTGGAACGCCTCACGTACCTGAAATGAAATGGACTATTGTTTCTGTGTATTCTGAATCCACGAAAGTAGATAGCAATGAAATTATTATGCTTATAATAGAAAGAAGTTGAATCAAACTGATGTACTCATTACCATCATGTCATGAGTCCTCTCTTCTAACTCGAAAACGCTGTCTTGAGGGGTACCTACATATAAGAAACGCACTGTATAATGCTGCAGTTACGGCCATAATGGACACTTTATATTCTGAGGAGCGGCAGGAAGTGCCCGCTATAATGAATATTCTGTACTAGCACATATTTGAGCAAAAATTTCACAATGCCTCGTGGTCGCCCACGAAAGAATAGGCCAGATTCGCGCACTTCTTGCTTTTAGGCTCATTTTGATGCAAAACGTCGTCTCGCTCATGACATCGAAATCCTTACGAGTTCCCCCACATCTCGACGGTCTTCAACCACTACCTACCTTATTGTTCGTTTCCTTGCTGCTGGGTTGATGTACCTACTACTGTGTCGGCATTCGGAGGCATCCTGGTCCTGCGGATTGCAACGTTGGTTGACCATGCCCTTCGTCTCCTTGTTGGACCAATCCCTTTCCGCAATACTTCACGAGCTGTAGTTGCCGAATGAATTTTGATTTCATTTAATTTCTGTTCTAATTATTTGCTCTTGTTTACTCGCTCCTGTCATATACTTACTGTAATTCATTCTATTCACATATCAATTGGCCTTAATGTGAATAAATGAGCTATAAAAATTACCTATGCCACAACGACCATTTCTATTGTGTTTCATTTTTGTGCTTGTTATACCTATGTCTCCTGCACAGCAAATTATACCTCATTTGGCCCCCTACCATGCACTTTTTGGGAAAAATTCCTGTGGACAGACAACTTCACCTTCCACAATTACGATAGCCGCTCGAATTAGTTGACACAATATCTTTGTCTTTTACGTAGCGAACAAAGTAGAGGAGAGCCAGAAACAGTTCGTGCCCGAGCCCTCATGTCAACAGTGCTCCAATCAAATGTACCATCTCAGTTCCAAGGCAGCCCTTGGAACATTCAGATCGAAAGAGATCAGTAGAACGGAAAAAGCTACCGTAGTTTTTATCCATTCACAACATTTCGCGGCAGAAGTTTCATGGAAGTAGAGACTCTGTGGGAGCTCGTTGCTAAGCTCATAAAGCATCGTTGGAGCTAACGTTGATGACTTAAGGACGAATCACGATTCAGGAAGAAAGTGCTCCGAAAAGGCGCTATTCACTAGGGTAGGAACCGGCTCCTAAGGGTGCTGATGAAGGCGCGGTGGCACCAAGATTGCTGGCGATTATTAAGGCATCAATCTTTGGGCGGTAGGCAGTGCACCACCAATCATCTGATCACTCGCGCAGGTCTATACGTGGTGAGTGATTAGATAGGTGAGAGAGCGTAGTGTGAAGAGGGCACAGCGATGAGAGTCGCATCAATGCTCAAATCAACGGGCAAGGAAGGGGTCCCATTTCTCGGGTTCTGGGCCGTTTCTCATTCTTCCTTCTTTCGTGTACCACTCACCATCCCTAGGTTAATTTGAAATGGGTTGCTTTTTCATCGTGAATTCGTCCTTTAAGAGTTTTCTGATCAGCTTATAAAACTGCTTGGACAATGCAGTCGTTGTGTGAATGGCCTGGAAAGGCTGCTCCGAAGGTTCACATTCGGTTGAAATATCCTCTTGATTTCCAGTCTTGAAGTCATCTCTTAGTGGCTCGTTTATGGCCTCCCGTATGTGTACGTCGCGGAACATCCACTTTGAATTTGTAACTGGTAATTTTCTGAGTGTTTCGTCGGTTCAAAGCTTAGTGGAAGGTTTCTAAGACTGAAAGTGCATGGTCCTCCGAGCAGTCTATCACTCACTTTTACAACTATGCTACTATTATTCATCGAGGAGCATTTTCCCAACTCGTTCCAGTGAAGTGCCTAGGTAGGCAGTGTGGTTTGTCTTGCGAAAAGAAAAGTGTTAGTTTCGAACCCCCAAGACCATCGAGCCGGCTGCTTTAGGGATTTTCACATATCCTGTGGAATCCAAAATTGCTCTTTTCCAGCAGCCATCGTGGAATCGCATGACATGCTAGGCCCACCTGATTTTCGATACTTTGATGACTACGTCAGAATCCTTTATTTTTGAGCGTCGATGGGTTGCAGGCTACGGAACTCTTCATCAGTTGGGTGTATCAGGACACTCCATGGATTGCCCTTCCATGTCATGTGAATCAAAGTTCTCGAGGCGTGTATACCTTTGGATGGGGCAACGTGCAAAGAGGAAGGGACTCTGAAACGACCATCCTCTGTCTTCTTCACTGCTCTTGTGATATTACTGGACCTCGTTAGATTTGAGCATCTATTATAGCTTCCCACTTTAATGAGAGTGGAGCTCTCCATAAATCTCATTGGCATCACGACATTTCCATTGCTGTTCTGGCCCGTTAGAATGCGCCTTGGATCGCTACCATGGATACGCCATTTTTTTGAACATCCAAATATTCATTTTTCTTCGACATCTGATTTTCTTGACAAAGTCTATTTGTGGCGCATTTTGGGCGCTTATACGAGAGCTCCTTAAGGGTTCAAGGGGCGCACTCAAATAGCCTGATCCATCACGATACTCTATTGCCTTTCTCATAGCTCAAAGAGACTTTCCGTTGGCAAAATGTGCGTCTCGCTCTGTTCTTTTCATATTTTAACTGCGGAGATAAATAACCATCCAGGGTGGGCTCTTCGATGTTATAACAGGAGCGCTGCTTCATGTGCGAATTTAATGGCTTTAAGCGGGAGTCGGAATTTGTTCAGTTCTCGCCTGGGCGAAGAATTTGCCCATAAATCGGGTTCAAACAACCCCAGCAATCAAGTAAAGGAGTTATAATTAAACCTATACGGTGCTTAATTGACCTTGTAGAAAGAGCTGTAAAGCACAGCTGATGTTCAGCAATTGTTTGATTGTTTTGAATTCGAACAAAACTTATACTAGTTCACAAGAATGCTGGGTTGTGAACAAAACTTTCGCCCCAGGCGGGACTAGAACCCGCACCTCTCGCTTTCCGGGCAAGTGCGCTACCAGTTACGCTACCGGGGCACCATTTCATTCCAACTCAGCTTTTCATGGTATACGTACCATAGCTTTCAGCACTCACACGTATAACGTGTTGAGCCGGTTAGCCGATATCGGCAATGACCGCGAGGCTGAAAGCTTTAGCAATGAGTTTTTGAACTTGTACTTTGTTTCTTAAGGCTGTTGTACGTACAAATACGGCAAAAAATGTGTCACTCACTCATGGCTCAAATGAGTAAACTTTTCGCCGCACATGGCAGCCGTTTCTGGAAGTACCATGAATGTTCCGCAGATGTCCCTCCATAAACAGGAGCACCACCTGCTTCTCTGCCTTCACCGACTTTAAAATATGACGTCATCTGCCATATCCGTCAAGCTCAACGAGGCCTACCGTAATCGCTCCATCTGAAGCTGCTACATAATTTCTTCAATACCTA
>MU893862.1:0-10239 GCA_036418205.1 Ostertagia ostertagi
AACGATTGTAACTATTATATTTCATTAATATCATCATCTAATATTTTTGTCAGCGTCACACACATCTTTTATATTTGCAATGTTTTTTGTATATCTTTAACGAGTGTAATTCTTACCTCATGGCAAAGGTGGTAAGGTAGTCGAAAGTGTGCTGGTAACCTTCAGGGTTTTCAAAATGCTTACCAAACAAAACAATTTTCTTCTTTTCGTTATTATCGTGAACGAAGGGTCTCAAGCCAGTGATTTATGGGTGAGATAGAATCATGATTTTTCCGGGAAGGATTCCTTCAAAGGAAACGGGGGAGAGGGACTTTAGATGCAGATGACCTCACACTCTCCCATGTCACACCTGCCAATTAACGTGTCCTGTCAATCGCCTGTGGGACGACTCTGTTTAATTGTCTGCGTTGACTGCTGACCTCGTGCTAATTACCTTTAAGAAACCACAGCTTACAGCGATGCTGAACCAGGGCTGAAAATTCTTGAAAAAAAAACCGCATTTCGGGAAATTTATTACGTGCTTCACTTAATTTTGGTCATTTTTCACTTCCAAGATAACCTTTATTGAGAACAACTGGTACAAGTCGTTCGACAAGCCTGTTTTCCACTATATTCTCCCCTTTATCATCTTTTGAAGAATTAGTGATCCCAACATGACAACACGATTTCAGCTTCAGAATGATCAGTTACCGACTCATTTTTGCACCTCTCAAACTTCCCGAAAATGTCTGCAGCTAGGTTGTGCTGCAACAATCTGATAAAGCGATATTTAAAAGTGTACTACTCTGAAAGTGGAGGATTTTCTACTGAAGTGGCAAAAGTGTTTTCTTGGGTTTTTCAAAATTCACCCCAGCGCTGAACCAACCGCCAGAGGGGGAGTCCCTGTGGCATCCATTTTCTCTCTTCTATATCTTTCCCTTCCTGTGAACGTTTCAAGATAGTTTTTTCAGTAAATCTTAGCTCAAATGTAAGCTCAACAAGCGCTGTTATATCTACAACTTGCAAACAAAAAGTTTTTTGGTGCTTGGTTTGCTTTTTGCTGGTGACAAATCACTATTTCTGAATTGTTGTTGTTATTTCCACATATGGGATACAATAGAGCTCAAAGCATAGCACGGAATAGCATATCTTCAGCAGCAGTTTGACAAGCCTTATTAGTTGATTTCTTCAAATGAAACGGAGGAAATTAACGTCGAGAAGAGCAGTTTCGAGCCGTCCATTCGCTTTGTTTCTAATCTGTAAAGCCAATCGCGAATTTGGCAGGAAACACTCATATATTGTAAAACAATACCAACATATCAAAATGATAGCTTCAGAAGTTTTTGATTATTGATCCCATTTAATATCGTAGCTTTCAGAAGTGTTTTTGATTACTGATCCCATTTAACATCGATTAATTCCGCTGATCAAATTAGGTGAACCACCTAATAGTTATAGCACTTCAGTTCGACTGTGACCATTATATATTTTATTCTCTCCACCATAAACACGTCCTCCCCCTTCAATAAGAGAAAGTGTCGGGTGCCAGATCATGCATCACAAGTGACGACGGCCTTCACAAAATATTGGTTTCTGAAAATGAAACCCTAAATCTACTTCCCCTTTTTCACGGCTCAATTAGATTGATGTTTTCTAAAGACACCCATGTCATCCGCGTATATTTCAAATCCCAACGTTGGTTTAAAAATGGTCGTATTTTATTAGGGTGATATTTACATAGGTTACTACACATAATAAAAAAGTGGCTATTTCAGATAAAAATAAATTAGGTAAAAAAAATGAACTATTTCAGCGACATCGGCGCGCTCTGAAGGACGATATGACCTGGTTGACAAATGTACGCCGTCACACAAACGTTGGTGTTCTGTCCAGGTTCGCGCCGTCACCTTCGGTGTCGCTCATCTATCGACGGACCCTTGAGCGTCATTTAGGAGTAACCAATTTTAGGTAAATTGTCCTTCATTTTTCAAAAGGTTACCTTCTTTGATTCACTGAGTTCAACGTAATTATCTACCCCAAAATCTACATTACATCCGTTTTCATTCTTGCAAGAAGCCGCACTCTTTGCTGTTCGCCCTTCTTTTTCTTTTCTTTTTTTCTTTTTCTTTTCTTTTTGCTCGCCAGATTTTCTAGCAAGCTTTTTATGCATGCGAAAAAAAGAAACTTTAGGAAAATTCGGAACTATTGAATAATAACAATCCAAAACTCAAAATTTTTATTTTTGTCGGAAGATCGTCAGTGAAGTAACTGGGTGTCCTGATAACTAACATGCCATTCATTTTGGGCAATGGCGCCGTTTGGCGCCAATTTGACGCCACGGCCGTGAATGCGGTGTAAACTCGTGAGAGTGATTTGGTGTTTTGGATAGGAACATGGCGTAGTCTGCGACCACTTGCTGATGAAATTGCGCTCAGGAGTGGGGAGATGGGCGGTCTCATCAGCGAGAGGGCACAAATGATCAGTAAAAGGTTCAGAACCCTCTACTGCCAGAAACGGTCACCAATCCATCTCTAGAGGCGATGTTATGAAGAAATTGAAGTTTTGAGCTTTCGGGGTCATAAGTTGAATAGTGCCGAAAATTTTTGCCAGTAGGACATTTCCTTTGGCGGAATGTTCTATTCTATGTTCGGAATGGATATTAGAGTACACTTGAAGAAAGTTGAGTGCTTATTGACAAGTTTTACAGAAGCTCCTTAGAGAGTACACATATCCGTATATCGATTCTGGCCGCGTTAATCATCGTTGTTTGCAAAACAACTCAGGCGAGCGCAATCAAATTCCGACCAACTGGCTCAAGCAGCTCTTGCTTCCTCCTTCTTCTCGAGAGCCATGTTCTTAATCCGTCTACGGGACGAAGAATCCATGTTGTTGGGAGCGGAAATGAAACGAGTACATTTTTAGGCGTGGCACTTTGGCCGATCCAACTTGTACATTACGAGAACGAGCCCAGGCGGATCTGCATTCCAACTGCTTCCTTCTCGTACCTCTTATGCCACTCTGTCAATCCGTCTCGAGAAGGAATAGCCACTTGACCATTGATGATACAAGGTGAATTCGTGGTTTCTTTGTTAATTGGCGATGTAGCCAAACAGTGCTGTGTCGTGCTCTTAAATACTTCAAATTTCATCCGATTCCTTCAGATTAGTTGTATCGAGACATTCCAGCAGACGGCCGAGCTGCGGATCGGCGATGTTGACCAAAGATCGGTGATGTTTGCCACACGATCAGCATGTAGCCTTAATCTTCAAATTGACCTCTCATTATCGTTTCATCGCTCAGAATTTCATATCATGTCCATAATCAGTGAATGAATCATTTTTTTACCCGGCCATTTCGTTGTAGGAAAGTTGGTGCTTCACAGATGCTGACACTTGAAGTGAGTGCGTGAAGATGTCGCATCCATTTATAGCGAAAGCTATGAGAGGAGCAATCCGCTGAGACAACACGGACTCATAGGCCCTCATCAAATCACGGCGCAAATTAGGTAGGGGTTTGCTGGCATGCCGTATTCTAAACGATTGCTTTCTTACTATGCTTCTGAAAGCAGTTTGATCGCTACAAAATGTAAAATTATGATTACTATAGAAAGTTCACAAACTTCTAAAAATTAGTTCCTGGTTGTTTAAAGCTATTTCTGCGAATCAATTTTCTGTCTCCACAAGTAGTTTCTGGTCGGGTGCCGGAACACCGGAACATAGCCTATAGCACGTTGACGACAGGCGTTTTGGCCTTTTTGGCAGCGTGGACTGGTGCGATTTTGCGGGCGAGGTCAACTTCTCCATAGCTTTTAGTGATAACTATGCAGGGAGTAAATAGCACAGAGGAACTTAGCAATGTTCATCACAAATTATCCGATGGGTGCAGTAACAGTTCCAATCACAAGGATGTGCAGTGACAAAAAAAGCAATCTTTCACTTGCTTACGCTGTAGAGAAATTTTAACTATTCTCGAGCCGGTCGTTCAGCAAGCATATGTCTTGCTTTCCCAATGGGTATGAATTTATCCCTATTACTTTTTTATTTGCATTCATATGTTAGTGAAAAGAAAACGGACATAAATTGAAGTGACATTTTCCTAAGGCTCGGGAGAATCCGTTAAATTGAAGCGCATTGTACTATCCTGTAATATGGCCTACCAGTTTACTTCCACACGCACGCATTACACGGTGGGCTTCGGTGAAACTGGACAGGCTGTGGAGCGTTAGGTCCCACTATCTCAAACTGCGCTGATGACTACTTGCTCTATAGGCTGCCCCGATTTTTCGGCCCTGAACTCACCATTTGATACGCGAGGTGGAGTTCGGATCGAAGTGGTATCTGCAAACAACCACCATGCATCGAATGCCAGCGTAATTATCGATCGAATGTTATTTGATGCAAAAGATGTCGAAAAAATTCTCAGTACTCATTTCATATCGATTCTTCCAAAGTCCACCGTCTCAGGTAGACTTGCAGGAGAAAGCTCCAAGTTGCAGGCCGCAGCAGTGTCTGCAGCATGTGCTGCCGATACGCCCACTCATCCGTGATTGGCTATCACCGCACCGGTTACTATGTGCAGGCGCCAGCCAGCCAGTCACAGACTAGTGGGCGTGCCATATGCTGCCGACACTGCTTGTAACTCGAAGGTTTCTCCTGCAAGTTGTACGTGTAAGATGGAAAGCTGAATGTTGTGCGACGTGGGAGTGACCTTTAACTGTGACCAAGACAAGTAGAAGAGTAAGGTTTATTGGTTAGTAAAAATCAACAACAACGGAAAACAAAGATCACGGGAGGTGGATGATGTCCGAGGGCTGGGAGTCCACTGATCGGAGGTCCACAACAGGGGCACAGGGACACGGCGTAATCCGACTTCACCGTCGAGCTAGAAAGACCTTTTCTCTCGAGCCACGGAGGCTCTTCCCAACAGGCCACTAAGGCCGATTCACCGAGCCACTAAGGCTCTTCTTCCAGGCCACTGAGGCCAAGCCAATGAGCCACTAAGGCTCCTCTCTGAAGAGCCACTGAGGCTCTCTTCGCAACGCCACAAAGGCTACCTCTCCTGAGCCTAGGCCCTCCTTCTTACGGGCCGTACAGCTCTCAACCAACCACCTGATAAGGCACCACACAGGTGCCACTGGAACTGGATACAGGAACGCAGGAACACCAGAGCTCTGGAACACCGGAGCTCTGGAACTGGAACAGTGAGTGCCGCATAGGGAACCGGACCCCTTTTATTAGGACCTTCCCGCCCGAGTTGTTTCCCTCTGGCAGAGTTGACCCCCCGCGATCAACTCCTACCACCTCTTGTCGATATACCGCTCAGATCAGCTGATCTACAGCTGATCTTTTGATCGGCATATCAATCTCTGACATGCCCCCCCTCGCTGAAGTCGATGCCCTCATCGACCGCTTGACGCCTGGCCGTGGCAATTCGACTCTGTAGAAAACTCTTTCCTTCAAGTGCTTTTCTGCACACATCCATGGTTGCGCTCTGCAATTTTTAGACGCAGTTTCTCCCTTTGGTTCTTTGAAACTATTTCCAACTTGTAGTTTACTTTCTCCACTCTTGTGTCCTCTTCTGCGTCTCGCCATGGCTCTTTCCTGCGGAGAGGGTGTGAAGACTCTGCCGTGTGCAAACCCTCCTCTGCTTTTTCGAGAAACTCCTTCAACTTTTACGGCATCCCTTTCGCACTGCCTTGACACACGGTTTACCTTGCGCGATGGCACGTATATGCGCCCTACTGTCGTCCTCTTTTCGCTTTGATGCCCTCTGCCATCTTCTTCTTTGTTCCCAAGTACGGACACTTTGACTCCTAATTTACTAAGGGCATTAGTTCCCAGTATGATCTCGTCATTTCTACTTGGGCTAATATGAAACGGCACAAGGCCCGGATTCCCTCCTTCCAACTCGGCCTCAACGTATACCGCTCCCAGAAACGCCATCCTCTTATTCGATGCGTCAAAGACTGGCGTGAGCTGAGAGTTCTCTACCAGTCTCAGCGCGTCCACATTCACTCCTTTATCCTGCGCTTTTGCTAAAATATTTACGGGTACCACACTAATCATCGATCCTGTATCGATTAGAGCTGGATAACTACCACCCAGCATACTCAATTCTTTTACGAATCGACCACCTACTAACTCCTCTGCATTTCCACTTTCCCTTTTGGTTCTCATTCCAAGACTGCGAGCTTGGTTAATGATCTCTGACAATGTTTTCTTCTCAACGCTATCCTGCTTTCTAACATGGTTCACTCTTATTGAAGGCTGAGGGCAGTTCCTGGCTATGTGGCCATACCTCGAACATTTGTAGCATTTCCTATCTCCGGTACCCCCTTGCTCGTACCCATGCTGAATCGGCGTAGTGTGCTGTGTCTGTCTCTCAGGTACGCTACGAATGTTTGAAGCTGTTTGGTATTCGCTCTGCCAGCCTCTTTCTCTTGGGATGGCCGTCTCTTCCTCCCTGACGTACTCCACCGTATCGTGGGGAGATTCCGTCTCTTCTGCGGTACCTCCATAATCACGGCCACGGTAATGTGTGGCCCTGCTTTTCCACCGGACCCCACTTGATTTCCTATCAACTCCAAACATAATTTTAGACTGCTCAATGCTTAGTGCTAGTTGTTTGATCTCCTCATACGCCTTATGGGGCTCCACTCTATGTAGAGCTCCTACCAGTTGAAAATGTTCTGGCCAATCACTAAGACTGTCTAGAAGAATTTGAGCGTACTCTAACGACCGTTCCTCAATCGTACAATCTGGATTGGCCCGTCTCCCCAAATTTTCTAGAACGATACAGAACTCGGCTACCTCCTGACCGGGTCTCATTCTTAGGTTCCTGAGCTCCGTGCGCTCTCATCCTTCCTGCCGTCGACTCATGCGACAGTAATCTGGCCATTTCTCCAATGACCACATCTAGGCCCTGCTCTTTAGTGGTTCTGGGGAGGGCTGCGAACACACTTTTTGCCCGACCCCCAAGATGATCGTCTCCAAGATCTCCATGAGGGTTGCTTCGCATCCTATAACTTTCTCATACTTCCGTCTGAATCTTCTCACAAACTCTTCGATGTTCTCGTTTGCGGCACCTGTGAACTTTCCAGGGTCCACACACGCTCATTGACCTCAGGTATGTCAGTACGCCCTGAGATACTGACGCATCGCGCACTTCCCCAGCCGGCAAGGTCGAACCCAGCGACGGAGAACGTACCCAGGTATCGCCATACCTCTGTCCCACTGACGGCACTGTCTGCAATTGAACGGTGTGTCTCTCGTCCACTGGTACGCTTGGTTGACCCCTGCTGCCTTGAGCCCCTATCGACAATCCTTCACGCTCCCCACGCTCCAGAATAGCAGCTATTTTTCTCTTTACGTGCCTCACATCAGTTCTCAGTACTTCACAGATTTCTGTCATCACTTCGCCATCTTGCTCCATAGTCCTCACGTATTCTCTCCAGTCCTCAACACTTTCGATCCCTCTCTGTTTCAAGGTTTCAGTGATTTCCTTTTCTAAGAGTGGAGATAAGCTTTTTTCTGCTTGTTTTCCCTTCCAAAGCTCTCTCATCTCTTCAATGGCCCTCATCCAAACGCCCTCCACATCTGCCCTGGTTTGGTTAGAAAGCCTCGATTTGCCCAGGATTTCGTTCGCTCTTTCTTGAGCCTCACGCAAAATTCGAGAACAACCATCCCATCCTTGCTCTGGGACCTCAATTTCAAACCGTCCCTCTACCGTATTGCGGAGCTCCTGGTTCACTAGCTTCTTATCCTCCGTCATAGCTTCGTTCTCCATCTTTGATTTGGCTTCCTACTGTGCCTTTCCTCTTTCCTCTGCTATCGTGTCAGTCGATCCTCTTGCTTTCGGAGTCGACCCACCAGATCAATACCTTCCTTTTTTTTATACCCTTTACTTGTCTCTTCGTTGCACGTTATCAGTTACTCGTATCGTCGCTTTGGTTCGGCCCCCATGTAGTGTAAGATAGATAAGCTTATGTTGTGCGACGTGGGAGTGACCTTTAACTGTGACCAAGACAAGTAGAAGAGTAAGGTTTATTGGTTAGTAAAAATCAACAACAACGAAAACAAAGATCACGGGAGGTGGATGATGTCCGAGGGCTGGGAGTCCACTGATCGGAGGTCCACAACAGGGGCACAGGGACACGGCGTAATCCGACTTCACCGTCGAGCTAGAAAAACCTTTTCTCTCGAGCCACGGAGGCTCTTCCCAACAGGCCACTAAGGCCGATTCACCGAGCCACTAAGGCTCTTCTTCCCAGGCCACTGAGGCCAAGCCAATGAGCCACTAAGGCTCCTCTCTGAAGAGCCACTGAGGCTCTCTTCGCAACGCCACAAAGGCTACCTCTCCTGAGCCTAGGCCCTCCTTCTTACGGGCCGTACAGCTCTCAACCAACCACCTGATAAGGCACCACACAGGTGCCTGGAACTGGATACAGGAACGCAGGAACACCAGAGCTCTGGAACACCGGAGCTCTGGAACTGGAACAGTGAGTGCCGCATAGGGAACCGGACCCCTTTTATTAGGACCTTCCCGCCCGAGTTGTTTCCCTCTGGCAGAGTTGACCCCCCGCGATCAACTCCTACCACCTCTTGTCGATATACCGCTCAGATCAGCTGATCTACAGCTGATCTTTTGATCGGCATATCAATCTCTGACAAAGTATACCTGAGATACAATCTTCAGAGACTCCAGGGAGTGCAGCGGTCGGTTTTTGATGATGACGATGACAACGCAAATGAAATGCGATTCAGATAAAATGCTTTATTTTTTATCGAGAATCTGGTTTTAAGTGACCTCTATTTCGTGCGCATATCGCGATTATCGGCCTCTATCAGCTGTTATCAACCCCTATCAAACCGTTTCATCTTTATATCACTTGCAAGAGCCAACGCCTCACTGCTGCACTTGCACACATGCGCTTTGAATTCCGTGAAATTTGCGGTTCAGCGCCCCTTATCAGTCTTTATCAGCTATTATTAATTTCGGTCCCCCACCAAAGATGTTCCCGTCCCACCCTCTACATCATATGTGAGAACCAGCGTTTCACCATTGCTGCGACGGGTGCTATGAATTTCGTGACGGGAACTTCTTTCTTTTCTTTTTCACAGGGACACACACACAGACAGACATAGCGCTTTATGTATAGTAGGGATAGGGATAGAATTAGCACAAAAGCCTATAAAGAGGTTGGGCATGCACGAAAAAAGTGAACGTGATGGGTGCGGCATATATAGTTGCCACAATGTCCCACGTGGCCTACAAATGACATAGCTGCCACTATGTCATCGATGTATTAACTGGTAGTAAACATCTCGCGCATAACTTGTGCGAAATCGCGGTTAGGACTCTTCTGACGGCCGGGAACAAAGGGTATGTCACGAAGAACGAATGCCTTTCCACTCTTTCAGCTGTGTTTATTTCCCACCCGTATTACAGAGAAGAAATTCGTTGGAGACCTTCGTGAGCTAATCACCAGGTCACAGTGTAGTTGCTGCAGTTGGTGTTCTGTTCCCGTTCCTCTGCTTTTCTGCATCGGTCGAAGTTGGCAGTAGTTTTTAAACGTTTTCTAGCAGTAATAGATTGCGACCAAATTGCTCTAACATAAGAAGACTTATAAGACCCAGTTAATCTCGACATCGTTCCAAATAATTATTAATAGGAGCAAAGGAGGATAACAGCTTGATCGGTTAACATTCTTGCGTATTTGCCCTAGAGATTGAAGGAATGTGAGAGGATGCCACTTTTTTGACGTGTTTTTAGGTTTTACCATCGTTTTTGAGCCCAGATCGCTTTGCGCAAGTTACCATAAGAATGCTAGGATGTAGGCTAAAAATTAATTTCGCCTCGGTTGTTTGGTGGCTCGGAATCCGCTGCTCGCTTTCTCGGTAAGCGAGGAGTGAATATTCATCACATTAACTGCTGCCACCGAAAGGTATACTGTATCACGTCTTAACGCTTCACAAGGGATGCGGTATTTTTCCATGCTTGGAATAACACAACATAGTGGCGTAAACGTTTTTTTTTGATCGAACGTATTCAGAACATAATTGTGGCCTAAAGAACCATCAAGTGCTGACAGCTTAAGTATTAGGTGTTTCAGAAAGTTCTGTCGTTTTCCAACCCCTAATTTTAAATGCACGTATCTCGGCTTAGACTGAACCTTTCGAGTTGATTAAAAAACCATTCGAAAGCGCGAATCTTTTCTATAAGAAGCCGTTTAACTGGGTACGTTTGTTTGGAATGCTGGAC
>MU893865.1:0-18180 GCA_036418205.1 Ostertagia ostertagi
TGCCATGTGGACGTTGCCGGATGGCTCGTTCACTGATAGTCCCTTACCATCACTTGCTTCAGTCGACTGACAGCCGGAGCTCCCACGATCCATGGAAAATTAGAGTTGCTTCTCATGCTATTTGCTACCCGCAGTAGCCTAGCGCTTGTGTGATCATCTCGAACGCAGAATGTATTGAAGGAGAACATGCAATGCGTGTGATGAGAATTCTCGTTTGACAGAGGCGGCACCCTTATTCGGTTACATTTCATCATGCAAACTTCAAATTAATACCGGGTCGAGTTGAGTCGACAGAATTGCAATTTTTTAATTCTCAAGTGAACAATTTTGGATCTACATCTGGATCTATTTGTAACTAAAAAATTCGGCACCTTTTTACCTTTACTGCCCCACTCCTCAAGAACTGAGCCGGATTTTGATCGAAATTCGTCCATGACTAAGGATTTGGCTAGAAAGTATTTGACCCGTAGAACACGAATATCACACCGGTTTAGCGCGAAACGCTTGGCGCCCGCGCCACAGGCGCCATCACAACAGTTTTGCGCGGGCGCCCGTAGTGCAGGCCCCTGTCCAGCTGAAGGTGAGGGAACAGCGTCTGCGATGGTATGGGCATGTGCTAAGGAGGCCACAGGACCACCCGATAAGGAAGCGATGGACTTCGAAGTGCAAGGCAAGCGACCGCGAGGAGCCCCAAAGAAGAGGTGGAAGGATGTGATCAAGAAGGACCTAAGTGAAATCACGGCCACAGCAGAGGGGGAACCAACAGTCTGGCCTGGTTTTTTTCTATCGAATTAGTCGCACACACACACATTGTCGGATAGATCCTGATATTGCTTGAGCTATAGATCGTATGCGCGGTCTAAATCAGGTTTAAAGCTGAATTTTTCGATTTGGAATTGGGACAAGTTTAATACATTATTTTTAATGGAGATTGAATTACTGGCAGCTGCTAAGACATACATATTCTCTAGGAGCCCGACGATGGCTACTCCTTTCTCGTCCATATGTCATGTTGGTTGTGAGCTTGAACTGGCCGGAGGGAAGCGAGCTGATCCTTTTCAGCTCTTGAGTGCTATGATCGCCAGTGTTGTAGCTATCGAAGGGCAGGGCGAATAGTTTATATGAACAAGGAATATAATGAGAATAACATAGAAATTTAACCATTTATACAAGAGGATACGACGATATGGATAGGTGAACGGTAAGTGACCCAAAATCTCATGATAACCTACAAGAGAATTCATAAGTTAGTTGGATCAACTGCAACTTCACGGATTCAACAGAGCTGATAAGAATAAGGGGACACCGACGAAGATAGAAGAAATTATAAGAGATTATATGAATTTTGCTCGGCATGCTGCTACATTTAATCTACTCATTCTTGTTCATCCATGCAGGTCTTTCAAAGTGTGGATCTTTCCCCACCATGGTTGATTAAAGAAAGAAATGCAAATGAGTCGGCAGAGCTTCCTCAGAAATCTGATTAGTTGAACGAATATCATTTCCATGATGAGTTCCAACACACTGGCGACAGGCCGACGACGAGGCTTGCGCGTCAGACCATGCGGACCGCATGAAAAGCATTCTAACAAGCATGCGCGTCAGGACTTCAGCTCCTATTTATTTTAAATACCCTCCATCGTCCCAATTTTTTACATTCCTACTTTTCTTTTGTTTTCCTAAGCATTCACTCGCCGAAACGATTTTCAGCTCTTTATTTTTTTTCTTTTTTTTTTGAGGAGCGCCCTCCAAAGACTGATATACTTTGTTTTTCTAGCGTTTTCACCTCAAGAAATCAGGATGTTCAAAAGAAAATTTTTCGATGCCACCACTGATTTTTGCTTTTTCTGGTAAAAAAAGAAGCAGCAAACGGAAAACCCGTTTCGGCGCCACTTTTCACACTAGCTGTATACACTACACTCCAAATCTCGAAGTCTGATTGGGCGTGTCACCGGAAATGACGTGGCAGCCACCGCACTTGATAGAAATTGCGCGGATAAGCTGCTTCCAGCATGCTTCGCTGATATCTGGCGGAGTATCTTATCCACGTGGCATCTAGCAAGTGCGATGGCTGCCACGTCATTTCCGGTGACACGCCCAAATCAGAGTTCGAGATACCGACTGTATAATGGGACAGATTATTTATATTTTTTTTGTTTTATTGTCGCAACGATTCATAGAAAAAATGGCTTCCCTTTGATTGCCCTTCAGAATTCGTGGAAAGTATATTAAAAGTTGATTCAAAACTCTATTAATGACAAAATGTGTTTTTTATTTGATTATCGATCGCGAAGATACTTCTTGCGTTATTTTGCAGCAAAAGTTCATTGTTTTTCTTCCTTCGTTGTCATTTTGCGGCGCGCTTTTGGTGAACTCAACACTTTCGATGTGTTCGCAAAACAGCCTAGTCCCACGCCATCTAATGCTAGGCACGCCGTCGTCAAGGTTGTAAAGAAGGCCGTGGGTGTTTGAGGCTCGCTACCAACTCTCGGGCTCTGCCTGCATTGATGCTCATTATTTTCTCGCATTACACAACCGTACAAGTTTCATGAAATTATCTACTGCAGGTTTTTATGACTTAGGTAAGATGAGCATATGAAGGTCTTTAACAGGCAAATATAGAGAGGGGCTATGAAAGAAGGGTTCTAGACCTCTCCATCAGTGATCTCCTTTAGTGATCAAAAAACACCAAAGAAGAGAGCTCAAGCTATTCAGCTTGCACTGCTCATTTTTGGTAGGGTATGGTAGTGCAGATTGGGCTGTCTCGTAATAACTTCGTCACATGTTTCAGTCATAATGCTCAAAGCTTTAGAGGAACTGGGTACGGTCGGTAAAGTTTATTGATACGCTGAAAGTTTAGGAAGAGACATGAAAGAAAAAGCTGAATCAAAAAATATGCATGAAATACATTCTTTCTCTAAACGTAGCTGGTAGCTCCAGTCTTCACTCCGGTGTGGAGGTCCTCTTCATATTGATGCTTTCATTTTCTTCACTCTCCTCATGATCTTCGTTACCTTCTCCTTCTTTATCATAATCATTGCGTTTATTTTCTTCACTCTCCTCATGATCTTCGATACCTTCTCCTTCTCTTATCATAAACCATCTTTCTCCTTACTTCCTACCGTACTGTCTTCATCTTCATAGTAACCTCGCGTAGTTGTAGCCTCTAGCTCTTCGAAGATGCTTACGCTATATATATGTATCAGCAGGACCATGCTTGAGTTGATTGAAGGGTACATTGTTACGCTAGGCATTCTGCGAGCAGAACCTGCAAAGGTTTATAAATGAACGAATGATGCTACGATCATTTTAGTGGCCTTCACCTGTAACCGGTGCGACGTTGGTCAGATTGCGTCTTGATTTCAACTCCAGCATATGCGCATCCTTGGTGTGATATGCATCAGGTACTTCCACGATTTTCACTTCTATCGTTTTGTTGTCTGGCGCCTCAAAGGACAATTTCTAAGTATTCGGGCTATACTCTACATTCATATAAAGCTGAGCTCTGTCCTATGAATGTCAGGTGAAATTCATCAGCAGCATGTCGGCACAATTATGGATTGAACTCGAATATCAAACTGTGCTGCTCCCTACTCGACGAAGGGAAGTCGCACTTTTAAAAAATATCGATCGACTGTAACACCCATAGAATGTATGAAATTCAAGCGGTAATGGAATTGAAAGAAAGTCACACAACAATTTAGTTTGGTTAGATCCGCTACACGAACACAATCAGTATGGCTAAACTACTGGATGTTATCTAAGTAAATTTCTCCACTCCCGAGGACCGCTAACCTTTGCGCTTTAACTGCAGAGGCCGTCGCAGTGTAGAGTGCGCGATCGCGTTCGGAGAAAAACTGGTCAATAATAAGTCAGATTTGAAATCACAGACCTTGATCCAGTAGTTACATCTCATGAAACCATCTTTTCCAGCTTCGGTGTAGTTAAGTGGGTTTTCAAAGCACTGCACCAATCCTGAGTCGCATTTGAGTATTTGCACCGCAACTCTGGTGGCGAAACGATTGTTGTTAAAGAAATTCGCCAAGACCTCAAGCTGCATAATGCTGATCACCCTCACTTTTCAATTTACCAAAAACCCTGTCGCACATATCCGCTGGCGACGATCGCAATGTTGAGGCAGTTACGGTGGATGATGAGAATCTCCAGCCATTTGAGCCTCGTCTCGTGTCGTGATCTTTATGAGCATTTATGCTGGAATATGCACTCCTCACGAACATTCCTTGCTGACGTGACATCCTCATCTTACCTCTACAGACGCTTCGTCTCGTCGTTCTGTCTCTCAGCCTTCTCCTCGTCCTGTATGTCGCGTGCCCGAAATTCCCATAGCTTCCTAAGGATCTGCATGGCGAGATCGTAGCCGGCCCAGAGCGCCCTGACAGTGGGTGGGCAGGGTCTCACGAAGTACAAAACACACATCAGCTAAGCGGAGCCCGCCCACAGTGGGCGTGGCGTGCATCGAAATGAACTGTACCGAAGACCAAGATTTCGATTTCAGTGACAAAACAACCTCGAAACTGGGCCAAAAAGTGGGTAAAGGTGTGCATTGGTAAGTCACATCGAATTAGGGAGACCCACCCCCGGTGGGCGGGGCGTTCTCTAAAAAAGCAGTGCTTTATGAAAAATTTCATAACTCGGTTGGGAGAAAGCCTACAGAGCAGAAAACAATTTGGTGTAAGGGAGCAATGTCTAAGGTGTTTCCCGCATACATGACGTGGGCGGAGGTCCGCCCACAATGGCGGAGGCGCGCTCTGAAGTGTACAGCGTTTTCTACAAGTCCTCATAATTCGGGCCGGAGAAGTCTTAGTGAGCCGGAAAAGGTGGATAGAGGTACGGTCGAAGAGGCGAGCCCAACTACCTAAATGGTGCGTGCATTCGGGCATGTCCAAAGCAGGCGGAGTTTTCCACGAAAATTCATAACTCGGTCTCCGATGAGTCCTGGAGACCGGTAAAAAAAGAGAATTGAGTCCGTCAACGGAAGGAGCTCCCCCTGCTGCCGGTGGGTGGATCGAAGGGTGGAGTCTTTGCCACTAGAACTTAATAATCACGTTCCGAGAAGTTCTGGGAGGCCTGAGACAAAGGAAGTGGTCGGGTCTGACAACGCAGCGGGAGACGACCTGCTATTTTTGTGGAGCGTGCCCCGAAGTGGGCGAAGTTTGCTACGGCGAAATTCGTACTACGTTCCCAAGGAGCTCTGGTGAACCGGCAAAAGGTGGATCAGGTGGGTGGAAGCGAGTGGAGCTTGCTGTTGGGTGCGCTGCAATGTCCACCACTGGTGGGTCCCCGAAACTCTGTATAACTCGGTATAAGTAGTTCTGGAGACTGCAGACAAGTGAGCGAAGAAGAATGGGCGCGAGGGGGTGAATCTCATGGTGTCGCGAAGCGACACACAAAAAAAGCAGGTTTCGCGCTTTCGCCGTCAAAAGTATAAATCGGCTCAGAGACAGTTCAGAGATCGGGTAAAAAGTGGGGAGAGGTTGGCGAGGAAGAAAAAGATAGGTGGGACATGCAAAGAAATAGGCGGAGTTCACCACGATTATAAATCGGTCCAGAGGCAGTCCGAGACCGGGAAAAGCGGACAATTGGTTGACGAAGGGGGACAATTGGTGGACGAAGGAGGGAAGGTCAGAAAGCCATGGGTGGATGAGGCATGGGACAATAGGATAGAATTTAGCCTGGAAAGTCAAATATTCGAAGTGTACTTGGCTAAATTCGAGAGATTTACGCCGCACCATCCCATGTCGCCGCAGAACTGTGCTGTGCGCGCAAAGCGTGCTGCACCAACTGGTTACTGAATATGTTGCTTACTCAGTGCAATTGTAATACATATTCATCATTAGTAAGTCGTAGAATGAAATAATATGAGAGCCTAGAGTCTCCGTGTACATGATATCCTTGGGTAGCATAGTAAGCTTTCCTGAACGTCGCCAAAGCTACAATAAGAAAATGTACCAATAATATTCGTTCGTTTAGCTATTCTACTTTCCCCTAACATAATATTTTACCTTGGTGAAGCTCCGTAGTGCATTATACTGCCGTAGTCGTACGTTAAATTATAGTTGTTATTGGTATCCGGCGTTTCTGCTTCGAACTGGCGGAGCCAGCTACACTAAAGCTGACCACAATATTATACAGCTTCTACGGTACTCGCGAGTCTTACGTTGACATTTTCTTCAATAACCGTAATAAATTGATCACGGTCATGTCTCGAGTGCGTGTGTGAGAATCCCAGTGCATGACCAATTTCGTGAGCTGCGATTCCAACCTATACAGTAGAATGTAGTTGCACTCAGAAGAATTCAGGAAACTGTTGCGTTTGTTTTCTGGTAAACTCGGAGAAGGACAGAGGACACCATGACATCGACGTAAAGCTTCTCAAATTCGGTACCGTATTACAGTCTTCGCCGAGGGAAATTAGCTGCCACCCTCCGTGTCTGCCGACCTCTGCCCAACATCCATCATGTTTATACACAAGGATCATATCCTCAGCTAAATGAATGACATCGGATTCTTCCTTGACATTTGAAATTCTTCAATTTTACATTCTTCAGCTAGATCTTCCATGAAGTCAATGCACGTGTCGTTCATCCATAAATACGTTGCATTCTTGAAGGCCTCTTTGGTCTTGTTATCTTAACAATACGAGAGTTCGCGAATTACTTGTGCATCTCATGATAAGAAAGTAGTGAAACTGACCTAAACCATTGTCGAGAGTGTAATTGACGACATATGGCCATCTTTTACCAGGGTAGGTTTTATCATTGGGAGCCTGTCGTTTAGTTCTGCTCGCGCTATCCTTCATGATATCCACTTGTTGATCTCTGAATGGGCTGAATTTTTTTCTTTTCATCACTTGTTCAAGAATAAGAAACAAGAGAACGGACTTTGAAAGGAGCATATCCCCCTGAAATAGTGCGTCTGCGATTCCACTCTTTGAGTTAACACTTTCAATTGACTTCTCCATTCGTAGCGTTTCCTTTGGAATTCTTTTTGTACGACTAAAACTTCCAATCTTCTCATACCTAACAGCATCCATAATAAGATTCACAGACCACATTTTCCAGAAAGTCTTTTTGTTCCTGACTTAGAGCGACTCCCTTTTGCAGTGTTCCTTCGCATTTACTCAAGTTTCTCCAGGAGATTAGCACACTCTCCGAAATCCTGCACATGGTAAACACAGTTGGCACAATCTCCCCCTGTATCTTTTCGTATTTACCCCACCTCTTTAATGCGACTCAAAAGCTTTCCCGCCTTCTTTGGCCCGAGTTCCTTCCATGCCTTTGAGACGTTTGAGACGTTCAGTGTTTTAGATTTTTTCAAATCGGAAACGTCAGTGTCTACGCAGACAGCCATAAGTAGAACTCATTAGAAGAGCTTTCATGGTGCAGTAGAAGTTATAAGTTCTTGAAATGAATGCTAGTAGCCGAAGTGGGTGGTTCGTGGAATAGTGGGGCTTATCTGCTTGTTCACAAGAATTTATATTGTAGTTTCCGGACTTTGGAGTTGATAGAGAAGCATTTGAGCAGATAGGAGAAATCTGCCATTTCAGCTGGTGCTCTCGCACGCTAGGAATCTGGTTCTAACATCGCACAAGTTCTCATTATTTTGCAAACAACGTATGGCAGCTTTTTCCAAATGCAAAAAAATAACAAAAATAATAAAAAACAAGTCTTTGCTAATCTTTTTTAAATGGTTTTACCTCCTTCTTTAGCGCAAAACTACAAAGAGTATAAATTCCCATTTTTCAGTTCGAGGCATTAGCTGACTTGTGCTCATTGCACTAGTGATGTCGGCTCGTGTTCAAAGATTTGCGGCTTTCTGTCTTTGCTGGAGTTAGTCAAGAATTTCTGTGATTCCTGCAGTAATTTCTGTCTGAAGTGTGCAGGGTTCTTCTATTAATTTGGTTTAGTCCTTTATTTCATTTCTCTTTGTTATTACCATTAATATGTTACATTGAAACATAAAATAAAATAGCATTAGTAACCACAATTGTGGAGGTTCGCCTCTGCCTGCTACTCTTACTATGGAAAATTTAGTGCTATCGGTACAAACTGATTGCCTTTCTTCGACTTCACGGACCAGGGAAAGCTGCGCGCGGGCGCGTGCTTGCTGCTTTTGCTTCTCCTGCAGGCAGAGGCGACTCCTTTTAAAAGTAAAGGAAGGATTGTGACGTCGATGTTGCTTAGAGCATTTGGAATTCCGGAAGCAAATTCCAGAGTGGTTTCGCAGTAAGTTTCTTCTTCTATTGAACAGTCCTTCAATGGTAAATGTTCACGTTGGCATGAAAAATGTTCCTGAAAAAAGATAGCCTGGAATGTCCAAGGGCATATGAATGAATTTGATATGTTGGCGCCATGCATGCTAGTTTATATTGTGGAATATGCTTCGAGAGATTACACAAATTGTAACGTTCATCTACTATCATAATGCTTATCTTGGAATTGATGAAAGAGCTTTCCTTTTTTGACTGTGATACAAGAATTCGGAGCACACTTGTAATACCCGATCGTAATGTTGTCTGCTAGTTCAAACAACTGCGGAAGGAGGTTCAAGATTCTGATTTGCGTTTTACGGAAGCCTTTGCTTCCTGAAGAGGCTGCCAGTGATTACCAATACATGAAATTTCGTATACCTTGCTATGGAGAGTACTGAAGAATAGGAGTTGTTGATGCTTTGAGTGTGGCCAACCAAATGCCAGTTTAATCAGTATTTTCCAAAAAAACTGACGATGGCTCATGATCTGCTCTCTGCTGATTGCCCCTCTCACATTCTGAACATGCGACAAGTGGTTTGTGTGGGTCAAGTTAACACTTACGATTGCATAGAAGTTGCCATGTGCGGCTCTGCATAGACCTCGGCATGACACACTTTGTACAATACTGCTCCTAACTTTTGAAACATCTACGCGTTGCGACGGTTTTGTAGCGTCGCAAACCGTCGCACCGTCATAACTCCCTCGAAGCGGGTAAAATGAAATCTTTACAGCAATAGACTCGTCTCTCTGTGGCGAGTCTAACCATGTGCAAACTACTAATTTGCTTGAACTGACAATAAGTTATTCCATGAAAACTATTGTCGATCCCTCGTCTGACAGTCTCGCCTCTCCTCGTTTCCATTATCTCTCCAATCGGGACCAGCTCTTAGCTACCGCCTCGATGATTTCGTAACGCCTCACTTCGAGCCCTTCGCCACTTACGATTGGACGTAAACGCCAAGATGCTCGCCTCTTCGAAAAAATTTCCCGCGCGCTCGTTTAAACAATCTAGCACTGAGGCGACCTTCAGCTCAGCTACATATACATATACGAAATTCACTAGCTCCTTGGGATCCACCTGGAGGGACCGGGTCAAGTGTGGGATGGGTGGGCAAGGTCTCGCGAAGTACAAAACACATCAGCTAAGCGGAGCTCCGCCCACAGTGGGCGTGGCGTGCATCGAAATGAACTGTACTGACACCAAGATTCAAGTTTATAACAAAACAGCCTCGAAACTAAGGTACGCATTGGTAAGTCACATGGAATCAGGGAAACCCACCCTCGGTGGGCGGGGGGTTCTTCGAAAAGGCAGTACTTAATGGAAAATGTCTACGGACAACTTGAACTCAGTCCTTCAAACCGCGTCGACTCGATGCTCTCGCCTGCGCTCTCTCGCTTAAACAGCGGCTTTGCACGTTGTTTGTGACTCACCCAATCCATCGTCCCTTCTCCCTCCAAGGCTTAGTCCTTAGGGTTGTCACCCCTGTTTAGTCAATTCAATCACAACCCGATCAACGTCGCTGCTTCTCTACAGAAGTTCTAAATCAAACAAAACATCAAGGCAGCTTCAAAATGCACCACTCCTGGCTAGACCACCCACGCGCAAGCCAGTAGCAGTACCAGCTGCATCCGGACTCTTTTCAAATAAGAGTCACTGCTGGAAGGCCAACTTTATATATGGTCTTCACTCCTTCGCTTATCATGAGCCCTTCCTTCCCTCTAATCGTTTTAGGCTGCTGACTTGAATTCCAAAATGCCTCGAGGGGTTTTCCGTGCAGATGTTTCTGATTCATGAGCTAAAACCTTGACTGTGACCTCAAAATCGTGCCCATCATGAGTTTGAACCTTGTAGGCTCCTGAAACAATTGATGAGCGCGCCTATTCGCTTTCTAAGCTCCTTCACATATGCACGAGGCAGTCTCGCCGTTTCGCCGAAATACTCTTCCCCACAAGTGGAACAAGTGATTTTGTAAACCACCCCTGAAATGTTGCAGTCCCCTTCCCTGCCGGTTGGACAGACTACGCAATTGGGGTGGTATGTAAAGATCGGAGAGTTGATTGTGTACGGTGCAATGCTTCAAGTAATGGGGTGAAAAGTCCACAATGGCAACTGCATTCTCCAACCTAAGATTTTGAGAAACTTTTTCATTTGTGCGCTAACTGTATCGCAGACGATCGGTAGCGTGGACCAAGAAGTCATGGAGACCGGAGAAAAAATCATTCATGGATAACTCCGCCCATTTCAGTGCATGTCTCGCCTACCAACAGCAATTAATCTTTTTTCCACCGCCAACCTCTATCCATTTTTTACCAGGAATTTTTGAAACCGAGTTATAGTTTGAAAGTAAACATCGGCCACCTTTGTTCAAGCCGCGCTCACCATCAGCATATAACCCCTCCCCCTCCTTCTCTGTCCCCTATCCACCTACATTCCCGTTCTCCAAAACTTCTTGGAACCGAATTATGAGGCTTGTAGAAACGCTGTACACTTCAGAGCGCGCCCCGCCCATTCTGGGCAGGCCTCCGCCCACGTCATGTATGCAGGAAACACCTTAGACATTGCTCCCTTACACCAAATTGTTTTCTGCTCTGTAGGCTTTCTCCCAACCGAGTTATGAAATTTTTCATAAAGCACTGCTTTTTAGAGAAAGCTGGTGGGTCTCGCCAATTAGATCAGGCTTGTCAAATGCACACTTTACATTCTTTCCAGTATCTGACGGTTTTGAATCTAGTTGACATCTTGCATCTTCACTACCTCTCTTTCTGCGCGCCAGGCCCACTATTGCGGTGGCGGTCTCGATTGTCTGTGTAGTGTTTTTGTACTATTCGAGACCTGGGCACCCATCCACACTCTACCGGTCTCGTCAAACAGATCTCCAGGTGAAGAAATTTCCTGCAAGCGTACAGAACGAAGAACGCCAGACACACGAGAAGCGATAGCAAGGCGCTTTGGTAGTAAGTAAGATAGTTGTTCCAGGATTACTTTCCACCAAGTTCCACTCTGCTTCACAAGATGTGTCTGCATTTTGCATTTACCATTGTGTGCTCAAAAGAGGTCATCTGAGAATACAGAAGGAACCACTCTTAGTCCATATCAGTTTTTTTGCTTCTATTTTTTTGGAAGGCGACCAACCGCAAAACTGTGCGCTCTCTTGTCGTACACTGTGAACTGAAGGAAAAGAAGAAAATAGCGAAAGCAAGTTTGAGAGCAAAAAAATCACATGCAACTCTGGCAACGCTATGTACATAGTTGAGAACGTTAACGTGGCTGAGAAATGGCTATTCCGAAGACGCAAGAAAATGTCCATTTTCTTTCTGAAACGGGCCGAATTGTTCTGTTTTCGTTGAGTTTTATGACTATTAAGGGCCGAATTGTTGCTGTTTCGTTGAGTTTCATGACTATCTAAAGGTGGCATTAATTTTGCACAACCTAATAGCTAGATAAAATGGGATAGCCACTTGTTTCAACAGTACTTCGAGAGATTAACTTATAGCAGACAACAGGTTCCCATATAAAGCCCCCACAGTTCATGTGAAGGAAAATGAGTGACGTATGTATGTGTTAATTATTTGTACTTTTGCTAGCAGATTGCCGAGTTTTACGAAAAAAAGTCGTTATATTGATTTTCCAGCTACGTTTTCACCACAACCGCTAGACTTCTTCCATACACAGTGACCACGTGTTCGATTTGTTATTTCTTGATCACAAGAAGAATTCTACGTTAACCACTGCGGATATGTGGGGTGCAGATGATTGTACCTCTCTTTGGAACGGGTCGAGAGCAAGTGATTGCGGGTGTTACTTCTGATCCCACAAGATCTTTCTTATGTTCAGTGGGGCCACACTTCCCCAGTCAATGCAGTGAAGTGAGAAGAACTGAAGCATATAATAGATCGACGAACATCGCGATTCATGCTCTCCTAGTGCCACGATTAATGTGGTACATCTGTCGGATGCTAAAGAGCAGAAACCTTTTGCAAATCTGACCATCTCGCTAGCTGTTTTTAGGACTATCACGCTTTTTATGGAGGTGTTGCTGCAATATTATAATTGCACAGCTGTGCAAACAGAAATCCTCAATGTCAGCCGTAGGTCTAACAACTGTCATATACACTGAAGCAATTTTCAACAGTACCAAAGTCTCCAGCACATTTGCTAGCGGCTATCGGCCTCAGTTTGTGGACAGCGGAGCTTGTCTTCGTACTTCTGATTATACGAGTCGGGGATAATCTATTGGAGACGTGACACTACTGCTAACCGTTGGCCGTTTACTATGAAATCCTGCCGTGAGGTGTCCCATAAATGGTACCATTCATCTGAGGTTCTGTTCGTATTATAGAGATCGAAAACAAAGTCCAATCAATGTTCTTGGCAGCGTCGTCATATTCGCCCATTTCTTGAGTGAGAGAGAAAAAACGCATACTGCAGCATCTCATCATAAAAGCCAGCCGAAGCTGCTGCAAGTGACGTTCTCTCATTCAAAAGTTTTCTCAAAGCTCGGATGTGTCATGGCCGCGCTCTTATACACTGTTACTAATCCACAACACCACAAGAACGAATTTGTAGTACGTCCGTAAACAGTCATTGTAACACTGCGCATGAAATACTGGTCTCATTAGAGAAGCAAAGTCTAGCGCATCGGTAGGCGAAATGCCTCCGCAAAGGGCTTAAGCCGCTTGGACACAGTGAGCACTCGAAATGAGCGTAAATTACGATGTTCCTGCCGCAGTCACGTACAATGCGCGACGCATTGACGCGCTTTCGGGGTACCAGTCGTATGGTTGTGCTCTCATCAATGAGGCTACCCCGGCCTTCCGGGCAGGGTGAATAACGGTCGAGGATTTCCTCGACCATAGCTCTCTACCATGCGAGAGTAGTGCCGAGAGTGAACATCCGCGCGGAGAGCACAGACGGCACGCGCATGGCGAGTGTGAATGTCCGCGCGAGAGATCGTGTCTGATCGGGCAGAGAATCCTCGACGTGCCGTTGAGGAATCCTCAAGCGATATTCACCCTGCTCCGGGGCACCAATCCAAAAATAGACAAGCGCTACCGCTTCCGCGCCGCGCGCGGACGGCTCGGACAGGGTGAAAAACGTCAACACGCGCTCCGGCGCACAATGCGCACTTGGCGCGCAGTCGGCGCCTCCCTCGATCGATAATGCTGATTTCGACACATTTTTTCTGTATTTTGACGTTTTGTGCGCCGTTTTGCTTTTTCTTGCGGTTGCTTAGCCCAAAACTTTTCCTTTTTTGTATGGATTACTGCTTTTGCTCACTAATGAACCCACTTGGTGCTTATTGCCACTTTCAAACACAGTGTATGAACCTAATCATTCCAGAACAGTTGAAAAGCAGTGATTCACATGAAAAAGAAAATATGTCTCGCCAAAAAAAAACACAAAAAGCCAGGTCGACGCCTTCCAGTTTATAAATGCGATTTCATCACATTCTATTTGTGTTTTCCTGGTGCTCCTTGTGCCGTGTTGCTTCTCGTGTTTTTTCGCGAGAACCTTTTCCTTTTTGTGTGAATCACTGCTTTTCAACTGTCCTAGAATGGTTAGGTTCATACACTGTGTTTGAAAGTAGCAATAAACACCAAGTGGGTTCATTAGTGAGCAAAAGCAGTAATCCATACAAAAAAGGAAAAGTTTTGGGCTAAGCAACCGCAAGAAAAAGCAAAACGGCGCACAAAACGTCAAAATACAGAAAAAATGTGTCGAAATCAGCATTATCGATCGAGGGAGGCGCCGACTGCGCGCCAAGTGCGCATTGTGTTCACGTTTTTCACCCTGTCCGAGCCGTCCGCACGGACAGCGCGGACGGCACGGACCGCAGACTATGAAAGCAGCTTTAGCGCGTCAAGGGTCGCGCCTTGTACGTGACCTCAGCAGCAACATCAAGCACGCTCATTTCGTCTCACCGTGTTAAGCGGGCTTAAGTCTCGCAAAGCGACGTCAGCGGTGTCATCACGTCTGGTCAGCAACATTTGGCACTTCAGCGAACATTAACAACTGGAGGAAACTGACATTTACTCAAGCAGAGCTCTCGGAACTTTGACGACACTCACTTGAATTCATACTTCTTTTTCCCTACAAAATGTGACTGATATATTGTACATTCGAAGTCAATTTCATTGCAATCACTACCAACGTATACTCACGATATTTTAAATGGAAAGGGGTCCCATTTTTGCGCCTCTCGACGGATTTCTTTGCTTTTTTCGCCACTGGGGCATTATTCAGCATCTCCACTTCCACCATGAACCCAGTCCAAACTTATCGTAATCCCGTGCTTAAGAGTACGCTCTGACTGTGAAGTGTTGTTTGTGACACCACATGGCGCCGGCGTCAAGACTGGATGTTATATTCGTGATCAGGACCCCAAATAACCCCTATACACACGTTTTCAGCGGATTTGGTTGGAAACAGCCGTGGCGCCAAATGACACCAGCATCAAAAATGAATGTCATATTCGTAATCAGGGCATCGAATTACCCCAATAGACAAAGTTTCGACGAAAAATGAAACTTTGAGATTTTGGGGCAGTAATCGTGGGATAGTGCCCAATCCGGCAATAGGGGAAGGCTGAAAACGGTGAAAAACCAAAGTTTCAACTGGGGAAGTAATGCATATCATTCGATAGCATTTTTCACGGGGAAGCTAACGGGGCACATTTCAGGTCTGCGAGTTCATCTGGAAATGCAAAAAATCTGAACATTCCACAAGGGCATGACGAGGAGGCATGTTTGGGGCCACACCACGGAAGGAACGCTCACTTGCGACCGAGTTTTCCACATAATTCCTACAGACAAGTGACCATAGTCTACGACAGTGAAGGAAATTCTTCGCTTCCTTTACAGCTTTCTACAAAACATTCCTCTAAAAATGGGACTTGTCACGTAATAGGGGGCAAAGGCATGACAAGGGGTGATGTTTGGGGTCACACCACGGAAGAAACGCTCACCTGCGACCAAGGTTTCCATATAATCCTTACAGACAAGTGACCGTAGTCTACGACAGTGAAGGAAATTGTTCGCTATCTTCACAGCTTTCTGCAAAACATCTCCTCTGAAAATGGAAAATGTCACATAATAGGCCCACTATGCCTGCTGAGAACTGTTCAAAGATTCCACTTGATATACAGAGGATGGGATATTGAGAGCAGAGGGAACACGTAAAGCCAGTAAGCGCTTAAAAACGAAATGAAGATCTAAGAATTCGGAAAATAACATTCATCTAATCTCACAATGTAGTGGATGAGATTGAGTACGTGGCGCATTCTGGGGTAAGTTTTGAGGCCCTTCTCTGTGTGTAGCGGTCAGCCCGCATAAGCGGGATTATATACACATCACATGCGAGCAACTACTTTTTGAGATGAAAATCGAGTGCATGGCGCAATCCTATATGGAGCTTTTCCAAAGTATCAAAGCACATTCTTATAGTGTCCGACGAGCTGAATTCAAAGATATCTTCGGATTCTCGAAAGCTCAATTTTGAACCGAGTTATAACGAATTCACGAAATTAACGAGGATTCGCGTTATTCGCGTGAATTTTCGATTTCAAACGGCGAGTACTGTACTAAACCAAGGCGGTGAACATATCACAAATTGAGACCCTATTGTGACTATGAGTCCTCGAAAAAAGGGATTTTCCGACCAGAACCTTTTCTTCCGATAGGAAAATATGTGCCGCGCCCCATCGCTCCCCCCTACCCCTATCTTCTAGTTTTCAAGCATGGCTTACTTCTGTCAAAATCTGAGTGGAAAATGAATGAAAGTTACTTCCTGCCCGTTAAGCTGTTCGACGTTCAGCAACGTTTAGTTTCGCTTCAATCTTCGCTCAATGCCGATCAACCTGTCTGTCCGCCTTCGTGTTTGTATGCTTATCTAGAAGCGTGTCCATGCTGTTTATGTCCGTAATAGCGGTCGCTGTCCATGATCGTCAACAAAGACAATAGTACAATGGGCAGTCAGTCGGGCTATTGTTTAAGTGAACGCTGTTTAATAACAACTATAAGAACCATCCATAACGTACTTAATGGCTATTTCTTCCTTCGATACCCGCTTCTTGAAAACTCTGCTCATTTTTCCAGCTATCATTCACCCCAGCCTTCCAATTTTCAACTGATTTTATCGCACAGTATCACCCACTAGGCAAGACATCTTGACTTTGAGCGTCCTTCTTTCACTTCCGCAGCCATCGAAGGGTAGTTTTTACCGCCGGTCACTGAACTGCTCTAATTAATCGCAAATAAATATCTCTTTGGGTATAATTTGAGTCCAGGATACGCCAAGCTTTCGTTCAAAATGTTGATGAACCGAGGAAATCTTGGTGACTGATCTAGAACTCTGAAAAACCTACATTTGGTAAAGCCGGCTGGGAGAATCGATGAAAGATGAGTAATTAGATTTAATAGGAGTGGCGCAGTGGCTAGAGGTGTTGTAATACCCTTGCACGGTCCCCAGTACGGGTTCATTCTTTGTACTTATACTTGAACTCTTTTTTGTACGTAACTTACCTCGCAGTATTGGACTAAATAAAAAATAAATACACTTCGTAGTTGTTCTAAAAGAAGAAATTAAATTGCGATTTCTTGACACATCCTGGAAAGATCGGCCCATCTCGTCCATTTACCTTTTTCTTCCCTAACGTTAATCCCGTCCCCTCGTAGTCGCAGAGTTCGTTTACCCGATTTTTTCAATAAAATATCGTCTATCGTGGTAGATGAGACACCAGAAGTAGCTTCATTTACTAGCACTTAAGAGCACTACAACGGAAATTTACCAGGTGAATGTTTTGTGACTTTCGATTCGAACTAATTTTTTGATTATTCCCCCTAAAACATTTCTGATTTCTCTGTTTTTACTCAAACCTAACCATTTTATTACACTTACGCCAGCAAAACTCATCATAAATGAATTCTAGTATAGTTCCGTTCAAAAACTGTCCCGTATGTACCATGGACCCTGCGGAGGCGGTGCAGCTACCGCGCTTCTTTCATCTAAGTTACCCTCTCTTTATCATTGCATTGGTTCACATACGTCCATCACTACGACGTCCATCACTCCTTTTTGGAATGCGCCACGCAGTCTCCTCATTTTCAGAATGGCACAGCTTTGAGACGCTTATCTGGCTTGTACAATGAATAACTGGGTTGACCACCAAGGGAGCCTCCATTGTTATCCTTTTCTAACCGATCGTGAGGTCAGCCTGCCTGGAAATTGACACTGGTGGATTTGGTCCGTTGGCCATAAAAGTGAAAGTGAGGAAGGTCTTAACTGCTCAATACCACTTTCTAGGTCCAGTTCGCCGAACTCGAAAGCATAACATGCCGGAGGTCTTTACTTAAGTCACCTACATATTACACTCTCTTTGCGCCCTCTTCTGTCTGGAGGTCACAGACTAAGTGACACAGTTCTTATTATAGAAACAAAGCTTCCGATTTCGATTTTCAACAGTGACGATGATGGTGGCGAGCGGTGAAAATCGAAATGACGAGCGCTGTTCGTCATTCGCTCCGGGTCGTGTAAGGAGTGGGGGACACGTGCTTTGTGGTGTAACGCGGAATCATTGGTGGCATCGTGATGTTGTGTTTATGCTTGACAAGCATCGAACACGAACCAAATGCCTTATCTACGGGTTGTAATGTTCACCATATAAAAGACGTCTGTGCGCTGGCACCTGCCCCGTAACACCTTGACTCCGCGCTTTGTTCGCGCCTGCGTTGGCCGAATTCCATCTACCTATCTGTGAAGTCACCTACACGACTGCTATTGCTTTATCAGTTCTTTGGTTTTTGCCCGTCTGGTTGTTTTCAAATTTCACAATTTCAAATTTCAACTTTTAGATTTTTTAGTTCGTAAAGTAGTTTTCTATTAGTTTACAAATCAAGTTTGCAATTCACAC
>MU893871.1:0-15252 GCA_036418205.1 Ostertagia ostertagi
GCGTTTCATAATATAGGTCCACCTAATTTTTTGCTATTCCAAAGTTGCTGTGCATTTTTGGAAAATGCCGCTATTACCAATAGTTTCCCCATAACGAAAAACCTTGATACTTGATTTCTGGAGAAATCTCGATTCAGAATTATTAAAATATCTTCCTTAGAACGTATTTTCACCGTTTCGCAAATATGACTACACATCACTTGTCGAGAGAGATTTTACTATAACGAAAAAACGTCACGAATTTTCAATAATGGGATGACCCCCCAATAATCATAAGGAACACAATAATACGTTTTGAAATGCTGGTAGCCAAATTAGCTATTACAGTAGGATCGAAATTCGTCTGGGCGCCGATGATCGACCTTTTCAGCTTTTCGGCTGTTCCATTTTGCTTTAATTTGCTTTGTAACAATTAATTTCTATATTGCATATTGATTAAAATAAATGGTGCCACAAACCAGATAATGCCTCACATTTTCACTGCAATTCCATCTGGCGCTGAGGGACCGGCATGGACAGCGCGCGTTATCGTGTGTGAAAATCAAGGATAGAGGGGATCCTTGTTGAAAAAATGGTAAGACTCGCTTCGAAAGAACTTCACGATACCCTGTGGAATCTTTGTGAACGGAAACAAAAGCGAGCTCTAGCTACTCAGTCGTTCAAAGGTGCCTCAAACCATAAGGGATTCACCGCCGAAATTACGTTACATTGAAACCATCTGCGATTTTCACGCGATCATCCTGTACCCTTTTTCTGCCATATCCACCTAGAATAAACTTTTCCACGTCGATCTCAGACCACCTGTAGAACGAAACAAGGAGGTAGAGTCCAAGATCGCGAAGGGTCTTAACAGCCACACCATCGCTCATTAAGTTGAGCCCTTTTCCACGGAGAAATGGAGACTTGCGATCTTGTAGCGCTCAAATAATCTTGGAACGCTCTTCATCAATCCGTTGAAGATGTTATTGCTCTGCTGGCTTACTCACCACACGGTGGTTTTGCTCACGGAAGGCCGCATTTCAGTACGGACTTTGTTCGGACTCCTTGTATAATTCGAGAGAAGACACCCAATTCCTCCTAAATTTTGAAGGAAACGCAGTCTTTATTTACCTAAGCGACTCTTCTCTCCGCACTGACCAGGATTTTGCACATAGTCGCTTATGCAGTATGAGCCGGCCGACATGGGAGGAAATTCTGCTCCTCAGCTATCCCACTTCAGTAAGTGCTCTAGCTTGAGCTTGTTACTGGGAAGAGAGGCGAATAACACGAGGTATGGTAAACTCGATGTCGACTGAGCCCACATATTTCCCCGCTTCCCTGATTCCCTTCACGGATCGTGAGAAATGGAAACTTTTTATGAGTGGCCCGATATTCATGAAACGGTGAAAATTCGTTCTAAAAAAGTTAATTGGGTTACTTGAGGGGAACTTTGTCAGAAAAACACTATGAAGGTTTTCCGTGATGAGGAATCTAACGGTGATAGCAGCATTTTCCAAAAAATGCACAGCAACTTTGGAGTAGCAAAAATTTAGGGTGGACCTATAATTATGAAACGCAGTGTATAAATATTATAAATATATATATATACATATATGCTGATGTGTATTTTTACTTTACGAGATATGTGCATGACCCTTGCCCAGTACTTGGATCCGGACCTGTAGGACGTTGTCGCTTAGTACGAATTTGTGACAGATGAAAAGACAGACTTTAGCGCATATAATATAAGTAGATATTTATATGCTATATTAGGTTAATATTATGTTTACTTATTGACGTCATCCTAATGCTAATATCGTTGCTAACATAAAATGATGCGCTTCATCCAGCAATTGAACCGAGTGAGATACGCCATGCATTAAAATTCGCAAAAAAACTCGTGAAGTGCTTTGGGGCTATTGAGTTTAATTAAGAGCAACAATCAGGAATCAAGTTCAACAAACATATTCAGTAGCTAAATTACTTTTGAGGAAGGTCGTGATTCGGCGAGCTTTTCTTCAAATCTCGAATACTAACTATTCAACTTTTGCGGTGAATGCTAAGATATTGTTCGAGGTTACCTCATGGATCACTTCCCACATTTGTGCTTAAGATCTTCAAGTGATCACTCGCACAGTCGTTATCGCCTAATCCTGCAAAAGAGGAGTTAGGGGTTGGGCAAACACTTTCAGCTCCAAGGCGATATCGAATCACCGCCCCCCGCTGCTACCTAATAGAAGTCAATCTGAACCCTTACTATCCTATATTTCAATAAGGCATGGCATGTTTTTAAGAATTCGCTATCTTAATGGAACTAAATGCTAAGCAATAGAATGGCTTAGAATATTCTCTCTGAGAACTGATAGGAAGTCTTATAACTCATCATATGTCATGCGTTCCCATGGACGCATTGTTCTTGGTCGTTCTGAATTGTTTACTCTCCCGAAAAAACCACTTTCACATGCAAAGATATTCATTGAAAATACACAAAACTTTGTGGGATTGAGTTGAATGAAGCAGGTTACGTTTCGAATTGAATCTGGACAATTTTTCAAAAAAAAACTTATGTTTGTAGTTGTATGCACGGACGTGATTTGACTTCGAAAGCACTTCCTCATCCACAATTTTTGTATCACGGAATGTAAGTGAAATTGGTCCGGGAGAAACATAGAAATCAACGCAGCCTCGTATTGGGAGAGTCTCAAGAATGGGCAGGCGGCGACGTTTAAGTCTGGCAGCACACAGCGTTCAGGGAGAAAGATATAAAAACAAAAAGAGGCATAGACGGCGTTGAGACGCAGACACCAGCTGCATTCGCGAGTGTGACATATGGTGTCTAATCTTACAAAGTGTCAGATCTGAGGCGTATAAAAAAAAAAAAAAAAATACAAACACTGGGCAGATGCTTTGCAGTTGCAAGAACTACTTGAAAAATCATTGCATTAGAGTCAAAATGTGCCCGTAAGCAAGTCAGAAGGGCTGGAAGCGACTTTAGGGTGCGCCAAGAGTCCCGCGAGCGATACGAAGAAAGAGACGACAGCATTACGATATGAGGCATATGGATACTGCCTCTTTAACGCTGAAGTCTACCGCCCACAGTAGTCCTGCGACTCGTCCTTTGTCGCGTTGCTGTCTCTTCTTTGCTGCACGACGGGCCTACTTGGGACCCCCGACGAAATTAAGGCGAGGATCTAAAAAAATCAGGATTGCTGCATATTATCTTGAAACTTGTGTGTCCCGCAGTGGATAGAAGTGAAGACGCGTTGAGGAACATTTCAGAGATCTTCTGTCCAAATAAGTAACGGTCAAAAGTGTTCCGCCGAAATTTCTTGTAATTAAGTTCCTCTCTTAGATTTCCGAAAATTTTCTAGAGATTTTTTTCTTCACTGCATTGGAATCATAGCAATTGAGATTCAAAGAACGGTTAGAAGCATCACATCTCCTGTAATATGAGGAGTAAACCTCGTGAGAAAGCATGCCGAAAACATTTGCGAAATCTTGCTGCAATGTATGTGGAACTTCTAACTGTCAGAAATTGCCCCAATTTGATATGTGGAGCGTCGTTATTACCATGAGAAATGGACGCTTATGGGTAACGTGGCCGTGTTTCATCCACAAAACATCCATCATACCGCAAGACAAGCTTTTATCCCAACACACATCACTGGCAGCCGCTTTCTGTTCGTTTATATGTGCAACTGGTTGTTGTTATGACTATGTTGAGAGCTGATCGCCAACTTTATCCAACAGCTGCCAGTGACCAGATAGTTTATGTCCATTTGACCGCTTTTTTGTTGACTTCATTTCTTCGACCTTGTTTTCCGCTATGCTCTGGTTTCCGGGGATCCTCTACAAAGCGCTGGGAATATTTTTGAAGCCATTCAAGATAACCAGGCCTATGCTTTGGCTTCTTCGCCGTCGTCATAGCCTGGAATGGTCAAAAACAAATTTAAGGCAAAGCCTTACGGAACATTTTATTCCCAGAATATCTTTGCTAGTGCGCTAAGGGCACGGCGCATGCCACAGCGAGGCATCTGGCCGCTAACTCCCATTCCCTAATGTTCCTCTGAGTTTCTGTTGAAGCCCTTTCCACATGTACGGCTATATATTGTATTTATTCAAGTACTCATAAGGGAAGTGAAAGGAATCAAAAATGAGGGCGAATACGCTCCGCACTGTAGGGTGAGAAAATTCAAAAAAGAGGGTATAAATAACTCCACTCGTTGTATCAGGGCTTTACCAGTAGAACAGCCATTAGTAAAGCAAAGGTAGCTAAAAGTAGCAAAAAGGTATCCACACCAGTTGGCCATGGTGCCATATTTTCTGTGGTAGTGAATGGAACAGGTCGGAGTTTCAGCACACGGGTATGCCGAACCTCCCACGTGAAACCAACCTGCCGGCTTGAGTATAATCAGGGCTGGCCTGATATATGTACTGCCAGCACACTTCTAGGCGCCAAGTGTGCACTTACGCACTGCGCTGTGGGACTTGTGTTCAAAAAGTCCTACAGCGCAGTACATAAATGCACAACCGGCGTTTTATTGAGGTGGAATGCAGTGCTACTGCAGAATAGACGCCTTGCTATTGCCGTGGTTCAGCCATCCTCGTGGCTGGAGAGTGCGCGACAAGGGCGCTTGGGCTTTCAGGCGCTTACGCTAGTACATAACGGTCCATGCGGCAGGCTGCCTGCTTCCTCTCGGCCCTGATTGTAAAAGATGCTGCCCATTCTCCTTTCTCAGCACTCATGGTCTTTTTTCATTCCTCCTCAGAGTAGAGGAACAAGAAGAAGCTCTAAACTAGATTTTCTGAAGTCTTCTTTTCTTTTTCTTTAATTAATAAATGTCTCTTCTCTAGTTCTTTTCGATGAAATAACTCACCTTGTGATGGGGAAGTGCGCCTTTTACTGTAAATGTCAGCTATAGGATTTCTGAATGTCTTTTCTGCAGATGAAGTACAAGCCGTGTGCATGCTTCTTTTTTAAAAGATCAAAATTTGAAAAAAAGTGATCAACATATTATTCCGCTAGGAACTTGTAGTCTTGACAATGTATGCAGCCATTTGTCTTACATGTTAAAACAAAAGTGAGGCTGCTCTCGGTTAGGTGCATGAAATTTCATCCTGGAACAAGCACTACTCTACTACTTAAAAGGACCAAGTTCGGGTTCAGCCTCAGTGGCGAGATCCTTCCACTAATGGTGGGCTTGACCAACTGTCGGGTAGCGAACAATTTCGCACGCTTTTTCGTAATGCCTTATTAAAGCAACAGTTCAGGAACGGTTTCGCGGGAAAAAACCACCAATAATGAAGTTGTAGATGAAAACCAGACGATTAATGTATGAAAAACTGGAAAAAAACGTCGGGGAGGGTCTTAGACAGGTACTCTCCCTCTGCCGCTCAGCAATGGATAAAGACGCACGTTGGACGAGTTGTCTGAACGTGCCCGCTGTAAACGCGCTCCATTTTTCAATCAATTTTCCCTGTGGTCCCAAAACGAGCACGATTGCCGACGCGTCCAATGACGGCCGGCAAGGGGGCGGGATTGGGGAAATCCCCAAGAACACCCATGTTTGAGGGACTTTCCACCCTGTTTTTGAGTTTCTGAGGTAAGTTCGTTTATTATTTCCACTGCATATGTTCTTCACTAGGGCTCGTGTATCCCTCAGTAGTAGTGGCATTGAAATTTTCGGACCCTCCCTGAACTGTTGCTTTAAAATCATTTCCTTCCGCTCCGACACCGGTCTACTGATACCCGCCCATTCGATTTCTTCTGTGTCGATTTTTTGCCAGCTTGTCTTTAATCGAAGTTGTTTCACCCTCTCCGCGACTTCCTACTTGCTGTCTGCCTCTTAGACTTCCCCGCAGCGTAGAACAAGGAGGTACATATTTTTTATTTTTGAAGATATGTCTTCCTTTTTTCCTCAAATTCTAGTCCAGCTCACATCCCTTCTTTCGTAATCGAGCCTGATTACCACATCAAATTGATCCTTACCCTTGCCTTCAATAAATAAAACGGAGTAGCCAAATCCACGTTTTGATGTCCTCTTGACTAACGAGCCTTCCATGATACGATGACCCCTTAATTGGTGCTTGACTTACGCGACAAGCCAGAAACAGTTTTGATGTCGAAGCGTGGGCGGGGACTGACTCGTTTCTATGACCCCTCATGGTAAGACGAAGTAGTGGCTTATTCTGAGTGGATCTGAAGCTAAAGCAATAGCTCTTTGGTAGTCTTCAGGTTGTTTTTGCTCCTTTATCGTATGCTCGTACTCATCCGGGGAAGCGTTTCTGAATCAATGTTTTACTCGTTTCCTTTTGCCATCTTCTTTTTATCAATGCACTGATGGAACAATCGGTTGCTCAGTTGCTAAGAAAGTGAGAAAGTGAGTGCAGCTTCGATTCCTCCCTTGGTCGAAGTGTTCCGTTCATAACCCAACATCCTTATGAAAATCAAATTTCAAAATGCGCCGTGCATCCCAGCTCAACTCACTGTCGCAGTAACACTTGAAACATTTTCTGCTCATCAAGTTGCGTATCTGCCGAACCAGAGCTTGAGATGAGCTTGTTATGTGACCACGATGAGAGTTATTTGATTGATGGTGAGCCCAGATTGATGGAACCTGGCGTTCGACGAGTACAACTAGAAAACAACAGTTGAAGATCTAAGAAGAAGATTCTCATAAAGTCAAGCAGCAATCTTGATTGCATTGTTTTTGTCCGATTTTACTGCTACCACTGTCTAGCCGCTAACCAGTAGACGCTTTGTGTAGGCGGACTTTTATGAAAAATACGAGCTATGCGAAGCCGGGGAAAAAAGTCGTCTCGGTTGTGATTTCTTAAGCGGGTCGCGCTCTCAAGCAGGTTACAGTATCGCTCATTGTCGCTTGGTTATGCTTCTTTTTGTGTTTATCTACGAAGCGATTTGTACGAGCACGAGCTTCGGCAGTCGCCACCACCACCACCACACCACGTTCTGCTGTAATTCAATACTGTCAACTATATGTTATAATCTCATGGTGAGTAATGTCAAAACATTCCTGAATTTCACGAGAGTCACGTTTCAGGCCAGCTACTCCTCAGCTCGTGCGGAAAAATTCTAGATTTGGAAGCAAAATTGGAAAAGGATCTTTCGAACTCATTTTAGGTAAGATGAGGTGATCAGCTTCGTGACCTATATTCACAGGCGAGAACACTGCTTCAAGTGCCCTTAAGCTACTCCCATGGAATAGATGGGAGATTCCCAAAGTCTTCAGGAAGTGATTCCAAAAGTCTTTAGGAAGTTTAGGCCTGTTCCTGGCTCTGCTTTGACAGAGGCTATGAATATGCAAGCACAAGACAGAATTACGACGCTATCGCAAGATACAGGGGCATCCAAGACTGAGCCTAGGAGAGGAAGAGTCCTCGATCAAGGTGGAAGTTGCTCCAGGAACTTCGATGAAACATGGAAAATTGCCCATGCAGCCTGGATTACCTCATCCTCGCCTAAGGTTGGTCCCGTTTTGACCAAAAACAGTTCTACGAGGTTTCAATATTTAATGGCCTTCACAATGCACACGTATTTCTTCGTGATAGCGCCATATACAGCAATGTCGCTACCGACTTTTCGGCTCTGCGGCCTTCTCCGTGCCTGGAAGCTCTTAAAACGTTGCTTGAGCTACTCGTCCAATCATTTTTCCAACCTGTAGGGGTCCCACCGCGGAAACAATCCAATACGGTTGTGAATTAGGGCGACTGTAATGAATGTGGAAGCGTGGAAAATAACTTCTGGCAATTTCGGCGAACGAGGTCAACTTAAGATTCCGAGTCGTCGGTGATTGCGGGTTTGATCAGAGTAAGCTCCAAGATTCTTGTTCAAAAATACGGAAGGCGTCCGGTGAGATTAGTACGCCGTGTATAGAACCTAACGCTACCTCATCTTGGACCCTGCCAACTGTGGTTCAAGGGCATCAGTACTGAGTAGATGCTTCAGGTATCGCTGGTGTTGTGGCTAGCCTTCGCTCATAGTCTTCAAATCCCCTGTAGCCTAGCTAGCTCTTGGTGACCTCTTTGATAAATAAGTCATCTTAAAGGTTCAGAGGTTAAAGTTCATATTTTGACCACTGCTACTTTATTTACAAGGAATACAGTGAGCAAAGGCCAATTGCAAGAGAAAACACATACAACAGACTCCCTTGTCACTCAGACTGACTCGATAACCTGTTCTTGAGAGCGTCCAGAAAAGGGAAGGGGATAGGTGTGCAGTGTGGCCTGCTCTGAGCATTCATCTCTATCACCTTACCTATCACATTCCTTTAATGTGGCATCTGTTGATGATTCAGGATAACACCAGCGGGAAAAGTCATAAGAATCTGTTTCCCCTTCGCTAATTGCCGTATTAAGTCATAGCTTGCGATGCTAAGGCTATCACAGAGATACTGAGCCATGAGCAAAACATTTGGTCTGGGAGAAACTCGAACTTGCCCTTGTCCGTTCTGTTCACTGCGGTTAGCCGTTACGCTACCAAAGCTCGGATGTTCCTGTAAGACATAGCATTCCACTCATGGCTCGTATAACTTCGTATAATGCGGCGATATTTTTTCCGTCCGTTGACACAGCAACATCGTCGAAGAAATAAGGCCCCACTTGACCTCAATAAGACACGCGCACGAACAATAACTGGAGAAAGAAGTCGCTATATTTCCTTATTCGTGTAGACTTAATGGTTACCCGAGTTTGTCGCTAATCCTTGGACGCTCTTTTTACTAGCTCTTTCTGGGTTTCTATTTTTCTAACTTTTAAAGGTTCCACCTTGATTGAAGAGGGTATTGCTAAGAGAGCATCCATTTGATAAAAATGTATTGAATTTTTTAGAACATGTGTTTTCGATTTTTAAATACGGACAGCATCTATGAAGGTGATTGAACTCAGCCACATTCACGTGATTCGCGCAGGATTTTCAAAACATGCGCAACCCTTTGCTTGTCACGTTTCAATGATGGATAATAACTGCAGTTCATTTCAATTTTGACACCGCTACCTAACAAATAATTTCTCCATTCAGAGATCCCATAAGTGAATAGCCAGGGAATCGAATCTATAATAGAAAGAATTTTCTGATTTTATGGCTGAGTTAACTTTTATATCAATCATTGAAAAGGTTTTGCCATCAAATTGGTGCCCCTCAATGGATACGCTGGTCCGTGAATTTTTCTCTCTAAATTTAGGGCGGAAGTGGTGTAGTGGCAAGTGGCACGCTTACCACGCGAGCGGTCCGGGGATCAAATCCTGGGTCGTGAGTCGCCCGGGCCAACCAAGCCTTCCATCCCTCCGGGGTCGGTTAATTGGTACCAGACTTGTCTGGGAGGATAAAAACACTGACTTGAACATCGGCTGGCCCCCGCAAGTCATTGTATAGGCCACATCGCATTCAAATGCCACTGCGAATGTACAAATGGAAGTAGAATGCGTGCCGCATCCCAAAAAGGGATTGATCAACGGCAAATGCTTTATCCTTTATCCTTTAAACAGATTGGATCTTTCATTACGATGTGAAGTTGAATAACTGAATTGAAATTTTGATCAATATTCAAAGAATTATACTGGGTGAATTTCAAGGATTTTACGGATTTCTGCACTCTTCACGAGAGCTTCCGGTCTTTTTATCTTGCCTCGACTGCTTCGTCATTGCTACTTCTGACGCTTTTCCTCATCCACACCCTACTGGACGTTTGAGCGAAACTCGAGAGCCAGGTATCAGGTTCTTCTGAAACAGCGCAGAATTTTCTGACAAGTCCCCGAGATTCTTAGAGATTTAAAAGAAAAATTTAGCCTGCTAAGCGGTGTCTCTCCATCAATTGAATTGGACTAGGTGCGAAAAGGGAATCGCTGATTTGCTTGGAGGAAAGCAGCGGCCTTCAAAGTCTGATGGCGAACGTCTAAGGTGTTTATGCACAAGATAACGTTTAAGGTGATAAACACTTGAGCGTCAGGATAAATCATTAGAAAATAAATCTCCATCCCCTGGACAGACACTGAGACCGGAAGGGGTAACATAGCAAGCCCCTCCCTTGTTAGTAAGGGGCTCACCGATCAAGAAATATTCCAGCGCTGGATCCTGACCGTCAACATCATTTTCCAATTACAATATTTTCTTCTTCTCACCTTTGAGCTATGGTTGCTTCGGTTGTTTCAACTGCACTATTATGAATGACATACTCCTATCGTGTTACTTATTGGCTAATTTTTGCGCTTTTATATCGTTTTTTTTCTTCGTGATGAATCAGCGGCTCTCTATTTAACCGTTCCTTCACTTTAACCTTTTTTCCACTTTCTAATTCTCGAGAATCTTATTACTATTCTCACAACGAATCTGTTCACGGAAATTGTTCGTTCTATGTACCGCCTTACTTTGACAGTCAATTCGCCTTGAGATGATCGCGTTCATAAGGAACCATAACCGACCGTCCTCTCCTTTTCAGTGAAACAACGAACGCCCGGCCGCGTTCAAGTGCCCTTTTTAGGCCAACTGGAAAATTACCTTGATTCAAATACCGTACATACTTGCAGAGACTGATGGAGAACGTGTTCGGCGCCATGGAACGACGGCTTAGTCACGTCTTTGGAAAAATAACCGCCTCTTAGCAGGGAACTTCTGAGTTTACAACGGTCAAAAATAGCCCATTCAATCCCTTCACTGTTCCATCCATGTGGTAAAATGCATGGCGCATCTTTTGGAAGTAGATCAAAACATTCCTCATTCGTCCTGTTTTAATGGGCAATCCTTCTTTTCCCCAGAACCCTACAAACCGGCCGCTGGTCTTCACAGACCATCTGGGCTTGTTTTTTCCAGCAGTAACTTTCCTTTTTTTAACCCTTCACTACACCCTTCCCTACAAAATATAAGCCTTCAGCAGACTATAGGCAGCAAAAATACTTGGTCCCGCTACTTCCTCATTTTTTTTGCTCTCCTACAATGCGAGTGGATCTTGTGGGCTTTGAACCCACACTGTCATCCTTGGAACTCTACCAATAAAGCCCCCTGGTACCTTAGGGGTTACCCTTTTTGTCCCCACTCGAAGCATTGCTTGGTCTTAGAGCCCACCTCAATTGGCTGGAAAATGAGCCCAAGGGGCGCGGGGCATTGGTCGGAAAATGAGCCCAAGGGGCGCAAGGGGCGCAAGGGGCACACAACAGAAGGCAGTATCGTAGTTGTGTCATCAAGAAGGGCGTTAGCAGTAGGGTCGTTAAGAGGTGGAGGGTGTGTGCCATGGAATGGGAGCATTCCAAAAAACCACCATCACCTACAATCAATCATAGTTTCACCTTTCGAAGGCATCACAGCAATGTGTCCGATCAGGCCATGGCGCTTCTTAGCGTTCATTTCAATCACCTGCCCTTGCCTTTTCCGTCCGTTCTGCCTCCTGCGACTTCGTTCTTTGCACTTTCATGACCGTAATCTCATCGCCGTATTGTGAAAATTTCTTCACCTCCGCGTCGCATTGTAAAAATATTTATATTATTATATATAATCGAGGTTGCCAGAAATACTATCTCTTATGTCGTTCAAAGTGGTTAGTGAGAAGGCTGTTGAAAACGGCGATGAGTCTGGAACTACGCAGCATATACCCTGCTATTAGTTCGTACATTTTATAGGTAAATTCAATTTTCTTTAGTGTTTACTCTTATTAATTCTAACTCGGAAAAACTCCCTTTTTTATTTTATGTTAGCCATAAGTAGACGCAAGAGAAAAAGAGTTAATAACTGTAGAAAAAAGGACGATAGAAAAAAAGAAAGCATCTACAGTGCGGAATCTATTTTGAGTGTTAATCGATTAGAGATCTTCTAAAAGGAAAAATTATTGACTGGATGAACTTTCGGGAGTGTGAAAAAAACGTTTTCAGGAGTCAGGTCGCGCGAACATGAAGGCGAGAAAGGGAAAGTGAAAACAGTAAATGTAGCCAAAAATGAGAACTCTGTCGTGCCGACCGTTTCGACGTTCACCCACAACTATGAAGTCGTGACGTCATAGGCCCGTCTGACTTTCTTGGGCGAACCGAGGAAATCAACGAAGGGTTCGTTTGAGTTTTCTTGCTTTCTTTCTTGATTTATCTCAAGTTTTACCAGATCAGGTTAATTATTGTGTTATGCATTTATATTGATCAGATTCATTAGTTAAGCCTAATATCATATCATTGCATGTATTCACACCAACATATATACCGTAAGAAGTGATTGACCACAGAGGCCGGACTAATAGTAGTGCATTTCGTTTAGGCCAGTGAATAACAACAGACTGGTGGGGCTATTTGTGAAGACGGTGGTGATTAATGGAAGCAATGAATCAACGTTCATACGTGAATTGAGAAGAATTTAGATGGTTCATTCTCACCTTCAGGCAATCCACCCATCCATATTTTATTAGCTCCAAGTCTTTGTTGTAAAGTAAACCAGGTCTATTCCAGTTAGGAGTGGGGCGTTATGATGCAGTTTCTTGGCGAACTAGTGTGAACTCGACCATTCCAGCTTGTCACGCATGTCAAGTACACGCCTGTCCGGTGTATTGTGCCCCAACCCACCATCCCCACCCTCCCCCCCAGTTCCGAGCCAGCGCGCATGGCAGGTCAGTTCGTCAAATGGTTACACACCTGGCGGAGTTACCCTAGTTCTGAAAAAACACTGATTACTCTCCCACACCCCTTAATTTTGGACACAGACCCGGCGCACCTTCCTTAACTCAAAGCCTACATCACTTACATCTAGGCACTGCACTAAAACATTTGTTGATATGTATGTGGGACTAAAATGCAGCAAATTCCCCTATTGGACCAACAAAGTTTTTATAGTATCGTGATCTTAGGCAAAAGCGGTATAGTGGCTAATGGCGCTGCTTATCATGCGTAAGGTCCGGTGGTCAAATTTTGCATCGTGCGCCATCTAACGCGGTGCCACTCTCCGAATAACCCGGTTCGCTGATTGCCATCCAGAGTTTTTTAAGGGGAACAGCTGTGACTTGTATACTCCCTTTCAAAAACGAGAAGAGCGTCGGGTGCAGACCATACACGAGAAATGACGACGGCACGAAATGTGAAAGCTTTCCGCCAATGGAAGCCTGTTGCAGTTGTATTCTATCACGCCTAACAACCCTTTCCCAAAAATCAGTTAAACTGCTCATCATAAACCACTATGAACGGTTTTTCTTGGAGGCCGTCGTCAATTGTGGTGCATGGTCTGCACCCGACGCTATTCTCATTTTTGGGGAGGTCACATTGATTGGCCTCGTTACCCACTGTCTAGACCAGATCCATTCAAAGTGTCCTGAATGAATGAAATTAGAATGCATGGGACATCCTGAAAAAGGATCGACTAAAGCTTAATGCCCTACCTTCTTTATCTTTTTTTATTATGGTCCCAATTCCCACCTAAAAAGTGGGGCAGTCATGGAGAAGTGGAGCCGAGAATCTAATCACAAGTTTTTTTTACAGCTCCGACAGTTTCGCGATAAGTACGGCGATGGTAGAACCGCTTACTGAACCGACAGCTGTTACAACAACGAAACCAGATGTGAGAATCAATTTTCGTAGAAAAAAGAAAATTCAAATGCCTTGAACAGCATCCTAGCACGTTACAGAGTCATGCGAAAGTTCTGTAATGGGCACCGGTTAACCATTTCTTGCATATACCTGCTAGTAACAAGGAATGCTCAACCGTCAATACGATCATTTCCAGTGCATGGGTTTTGGTAGTAGTATTTTGGTTGTGGTTTGTGCGCCTCGAGACCCCGAATTCACAATCAAATCTGTTAGCGGAATCTGCGGAAGGATTTCTGAAGGACCTTGACGGAGATTCCACGCTGAGGTCGAAGGTCGGACAAGAGAAAACCACCTGGTGAAACGATCCCCAGGGTCAACTGACGTTATAGGTATCATATTGCGAAAACTTTCTTACGCCGCCCGCGGTGGATCACCATGAGCACTCAGGGGGAGGTCACCTAGCTAGTGACCCCCACCTTACCACGAGCTGTTACTATTAGTAGTAATTTTGATTTTGCAGACAGGTGGGCGAGTAAGGTCTAGAACCTAACTCACCACATTTATACCTGCTAAGTATTAGCTACATCGAGTGAGGGAGAGGTGGGGTGAGGATAGTCTCATGTCTACCATCCCTTTCTTCGTCACGTACTGCGGGCAGATTAGGAACCCTCCTCGTTGGACTTTGTTCAATGGGACAGTTGACCCTGCTAAAGGTGCGAACCAACACGCAATTCGCAGCGAAGGATATGCCCTGGCGATCTAGCATGGCCGTCCCCGCGCCGCTATCGACGCGGCACGCCCACCGACTGGCTAACCACTCGCCGCAGGTCTCTAGCCGTTTAGCAGAGAGAGCGTTAGCGTTGAAGAGGGCAGCACCGATGAGAGTCGCATCAATGCGGAAATCAACGGGCAAGGAAGGGGTCCCATTTCTCGGGTTCTGGGCCGTTTCTCATGGTTTTTCTTCATCATGGCACCACTGACCACCTCTACCTTGATTTTAATGGGCTATCTTCTAACTGTGAACTCGGCCAATGGAGGAGCGCAGCATTAGCAGCCCAGGATCACAGAAAAGAGGTCTATCCTCGAACCCTTGGCATTCTTGCTTTTCTCAGACGCTACAAAGACCTCTATCATCATCAACTCATAAGCGCTTGCCTGTGTTCAATGTCCCTAAGCGGTCTTTGCATAGCCCTGGAGCCCTTGTTGCTTCCCCTAGAGTTGGGAGAACGGGATTTCTGCGACCTTATCGAACAGCTCTATTCTAGTCTATGCTTTCTATTCTCAAGGGCCTAGGCCATTCGAATTCTGAAGTCTTATTCGTACAAGTACAAGATAGTGATATCGAGATGACAGTACAGCGACTGTTAAAGCGCCTGCATGCTTGTCTTCGCATGCAGTTTGTCCTTTGGTTCTTACCGTATGTGTTACGGTGGAGTTCTTTCATTGTCTGTCGCTCTTGTTTACAAATTCCGTACTGGAAACACTCTGCCCTAGCGCATGTCGACAATCTTTTATGGCAGGTCGTTATAGATCGGTCGTCAGCGATTCATGAGCGAGTTTTCAGGCTGTGAAAGAAATTTCAAAGTGAACACCCATTGATTTGACGAAACGGGAGTTTCAGGGGGGTGGGCAAAGACTTCGTTTACTGTCCCTGGTGAAACATTGCGGTGGGCAAAGCCTAGGGATCTTAGGGATTAGCTTAGGGATTACATGCGGGACTACAATCCCCCCTCCGTGAATGGGAACGCATATAACCTCATCCGGCTT
>MU893873.1:0-10757 GCA_036418205.1 Ostertagia ostertagi
GCCCAAGGGAGTAGATGGAGATGAGGATGGTCAAACCAGTGACTATGAGTGAAAAATTGAATATAACCAGTACAGTATGCATAATCTAGGACACTACATCGGTCTTTATCGAGAAACCACTTCAATTGAAATCTTTACATTGAGTTATGCTTCTTCGTATTAGAAGCCCTTAGCGTAATATTCATAGCACATGGGTGTCCCCCAACTCCATTTTTACATCAACTTCTGCGCTCCTTCACCCGTGATCTGTCCAAGTTACGAGACATCGAAACACCAGTGCTGATCTACCCCCATGTCCTTTTTGCCCTTCACCTACTCAATATGCACTCTTGAGAAACGGTTCTTCATCGGTATGTGATTAAATTTGGATCACCAAACGAAATAAAAAGTATTAAAGAAAAAATAGTAACAGATAAATCACAAATGCAAAATTCCGGTCGATGCAGAAGCAAACATTTAGTAACTTCAATGCTACGCATGGTCGACAAAATGCTCACAAGGAAAGGCTCTCAGGTCGCCATGGCCATTCAAGAAGAGATGTATACCGCTAGATGTGCCTTTGAACGCTGATCTCAAATCTACCTTCCAAATCTGCTAAACGATTCTCTGAAGGAGTTATGAAGCAAAACAGCGCAACGGCAGTGGTCGGGATTTGCAGTCAAAACGTCGTAGGATCGGCCCCTGATCGCGTTTACTGTCTTGCGTTCTTCAGGAATTAGGCTAAATAGGCTATTAAAGCCTTTTAGCTGTACTCCTGAAGAAGGCAAAACAGTAGACGCGATCAGGGGCCGATCCTACGACGTTTTGACTGCAAATCCCGACCACTACCGTTGCGCTGTTTTGCTTCATAACTCCGTTCAGAGAATCGTTTAGCAGATTTGGAAGGTAGATTTGAGATCAGCGTTCAAAGGCACATCTAGCGGTATACATCTCTTCTTGAATGGCCATGGCGACCTGAGGAGCCTTTCCTTGTAGTAAAGAAATCACCCGGAGCAGGGTCGACCATCAGTTGCACGTAGATCAACGAGCGTATCGTATTTGGCCAGCAGAATGAAGGGGGGGGGGTCGTAAGCTCAAGTATCAGTTACAAAACCTGAAGGTTAAGGCATGAAAAATGGCAAAAGACCAATTACCACTGCGACTACTAACTCCTGACGATGGAATGGCGCATTCCACAGCAGGAGGTCTTGATGAATCACATCACATTTCAATCAGCACAAGAAGCAAACTCTCACACAGCAATCCCGATGCTTTCAGATCAAATCAAAGTGGAGGAGAGGGCAATGAATTCGGGAGATCAACTTTCCGATAGTACTGATTGAAATTTCAACAGAAAGAATTTTGAAGCTTCCCAAGACAGTATCTGAAACCTCATTATCTGAAGGAACTTATGGGCTTTCGGAGGTAGAAAACTCTCGTTTCAGAAAAAAAACGCTCTGAGGTGTACAGCGTTTTCTACAAGTCCTCATAATTCGGGCCGGAGAAGTCTTAGTGAGCCGGAAAAAGGTGGATAGAGGTGGGTGGAGGAGTGGAGGCCAACTGTCATCGGTGGGCGGGGCATGACCAAAGTGGGCGGAGTTTGCGACGGAAATTCATAACTCGGTTCCAGCAAGTCCTGGAGACCAGGAAAAGGTGGATAGTGGTGGGTGGAAGAGTGGATGTAAACTGTCATCAGTGGGCGGGGCTTGCTCGCAAACCTAAAAATTGGCCCAGAGACAGTCTGGAGACCGGAAAAAGGTGGATAGAGGCCGCGAAGGGAACGACTCAATTGTACTGGTGTGCAGCGCGTGACTAAAGAGGACGCGGTTCTTTGATAGACCTATAGAGCGGTTTCACGAATTCTAGGAAGTGGGAAAAAGGTGGACAGAGGCCGGCAAGGGAAGGAAGTCAATTTTTATTGGTAGGTGGAGTATACACGGAAGTGGGTCACAGTCCGAAGACGAGGAAAAGCGGATAATCGTTACGAAGGAGAGATTAAAAACTATCGGCTATGGAGCGGATAGAACCTACATAGCTCAGAAATCAAATATTCGTAGTCCAAATTGAGAATGCTGCACCATCCCATATCGCCGCAGAACTATTGCGCGCACAACGCGTAATAAGGCATTGAAGAATCTACACTCAATAGAGTTTAAACGAAGATTCCGCGAAACGATCTTGCTCTGAATGATCAAGAAGGCTATGGCGATGGGTACAGGTGGTTCGGTTGGAGCGCACGGCAAACAAATTTCGGTCTGTAAGGACCCAGAAATAAAGCAAAGGTCGAGCTTTCGTGGCCTGGTATTTGTGCTTTGCCAGTGTGTAGACTAATAATGTCTACTGGAGCTCGCGTGGAGCGAAGGAGGGACAGCATTGCGAATTGTGAGTTCTTTTTCATCAATACGAATACCCCTCCTGCCGCGCAGCCGTGAGTTTGAAAGACGAGTTCGAGTATCGTCTTTCGGGACGTCGGAGAAGTGCGAGGAACAGTGGAGGCGCTGCCAACCGCCCTTCGTGCCGAGTTCAACGGGGTCATGCTTAGGATTTTTGGAGGTGATCGTTGTGGTGAAATTGAGTGGCCGTGGTGTTGTACAGGGTGCCGTTTTCGGTTTTTTCCCACCATTTTTGGGAAGATTGAATGAATGGTCGAACAGAAGATTTGACGTTTCTATCGTCATATTTAGGAAAGGAGTTGAAGTGTGTCATTTGGTATCACATCAGAATAAAGTACTAGAGATACAGACACGGCAGTTGGGTGGTGAAAAGAGCCCCAGTGGGCCCCTCCTCACCACCCCACTACCAAGGTTCCAACTAAGGCTGGTGGTGTTCGTACTTAGGGGTCGTGTCACACCCTTTTTGAAGGCTCATCCAAAGACCAAATTGCTGTAAGTCACGCACGCAGAAGTGGAAGCTTTGGTGCGAAGGGTGCCGGCAGTAACGGAAAAAATTAAAGAATACATCGAAAGCGTTAAAGATAAGGAGTTAGTCAGTAATTCAATTCGGCTGTACTAAGGCAATGAAAGACTCAGCATGGAGAATAGAGGATAGGCAAGACAGCGCAATAAAGAGTGCCAGGCACCCACATGCTGCAGATGAGAAGGAATGAAGCAGTTGAAGCGGTCATTGCAAGTTCCTAGCACCCTTGTCTCATACTCACTCTCCGGAAGAATGGGCACCTCAAATTTTATGGACACTTCTACCCTACCTACCATTCACCCAGCTGAAGTCATCCGGGTTATACCGAGGAAGGAGGGTCGTTTCGGCAAAATTTCTTCGGCACGTGGTTCATCCTGTCATTGAAATAAATACTATCCAGTGCCTTCACGCTGCTAATAAAAGTGCATCTTCTAAGTAAGATTGAAACAACTTTTATTCTGACTGATGAAGGCGCATAACTATTCATTGATAGTGATAGAATACTGATGAAGCAGCGCACAATTATGCAATCTTTCTAAAGCGCTCCAGCAACAGCCATCTTCGTACCATTCACAAGCAAATAACGCCAAATTGAATAACCTTATTTGTTCTGCACAAGCATCTAACGATGATTGGTTCTCTTTGTTGTTCCTGTTTTTTTTGCCATCGGTAATAAATAACTGCAAGATATGTCCTCATCAGTTTATTTTGTCTTTTGTGATTTTGGCTCCCCTTTTGTTGATCATCGCCTGAACCGCGACATGAGGGCTGTGTTTGGCCGAATCGAAAAATATTGGGTAATTTTCTGTTTTGCGTACAGTAGGCTACTCGCAGACCTACTGACATTTTGGACGGAATAACAGGTTCAAGGAGGATTGGAACGAAAACGTGGCAGCGAAATTCCTCCAGGAAATTTTTTGGCGATCTCATAAGTTGCCTAGCTGTGCTCCAAAGCCATACAAAAGGAAATCGCTGGTTCAAAGTCGGTTTCGTACGAACAGACATACGAGCAAAAGTAATTGTTCGTAAGCACGAAATTCACATGTAATGATGTGAGGAGAAAAGTTGTTGTTCACGCGTGCCGTATGTACCAGCCCTTAGAAAATGTTGTCAAATGAGGAAAAACGTAGGAACAGGTGAACCAAGCGGGAAAATGAGGGAAAAGTACATGGATACTGGCAAAACACCATAGCGTGATGATACATAATGATACCACTATACGACGAGTTTAATAACTTTTCTGATATTGTTAGATGCTGTTGTGTCATATCCAGGATCCGCGTCACCCTCACAAGGGAGGTCTTTCAGGGCAAGCCACGCTTTTTCAAAATGGTTTCTTGTAAATTGTAGGAATGCATGTAGGGAACACAAAACCATGTTTCTTTCGCTGAACGGTTTTAGCAGTACCAAAAAAGAAGCATAAGGTACTGTCGTCTGGTTGCGATCCCACCAATGGCGTTTAAAGGACGAATTCACGCTGGGAAGGCAACCCATTTCAAATTAACTCAGGGATGGTGATTGGTACACGAAAGAAGGAAGAACCATGAGAAACGGCCCAGAACCCGAGAAATGGGACCCCTTCCTTCCCGTTGATTTGCGCATTGATGCGACTCTTATCGCTGTGCCCTCCTCAACATCACGCTCTCTCTGCTATCTAATCAATCCCACGTATAGATCTGCGGCGAGTGATCAGCTGGTCGGTGGGCGGAGATCGCCAGACCCGCCAACTTTGAGGCATAATAGGTCGCCGAGGTCAAATTTTTCGATGCGAATTGCGCATCAGTTCGCACCCTCAGGAGGTCCGTGGGTTACTCAACTAGGTGAATTACTTCTTCCTCGACCTCCATTCTAATCGTAAAATCCTCCTTTAAACTGGGGTTTTGCATCATTAGGCTGAATGCTACGGAAAGAGAGAAAAAAAGAAAGAAAAGAAAAAAAAGAAATTGGTGCCGAATGGACTAATTTCGAAATCAGATTCATACTTCTATTCGGACCTATTTCAAAGTCAACATGGCCAGCAGCCCAGATTGCAATTTAGTTCCCAGCAAGGGAATCTGAAACCATCAAGGTATATTCCGGCCACTTTTTGGATGGGTACATAAAACGTTCAAGCGAAATAAAACATGGTTTTGTAGTAGACATACAATCGTTCGTCAACCAAAATATGTAAGAAACCGTTTCCAAAAAGCGCGGCTTGTCCTGAGACCCCCCTTGTTAGAGAGCACACTCTGCCTTTCTGCCCGCAGCGGGGTAGCTTTTCTGCAGTAAGGATAAACCCCTTCCTCATCAATTCCCACCTTACTCAATTATTAGGTTGGAAAGAAAGTCCTGCGACACTTTTTCAATTTTTGATTTTAATTTATCTTTTTTGTTTACAACTCCTGACCGGTCATATATCTATCATGAGTGTCCACCACTTGTCTTCAACGCTCAGAAAATTTCCTGATGCGCCCTTTTCCAAAACCCAGCGGAGTGCGGGTCAAGAAAGGAGGCGACCTCACTTCCGAGTTGGAGTTGATCGTCTAATTATTTCGTTATCAAGATGATGATTAAAGGTCTAGGATAGGTTGCAGGCATTTACAGCTCGACCAGGGGATTACGCTAAGAGAGGAAAGAAATCTTGCCGCAACTCCAGAATTTCTTACCGGGCATTTTCGGATCATGGTGATTCGCAATGTCATGAAAGAAATGAATATTGTCGCGGTACGAGGGCTCTTGACGAGCTACCTCGGCCAGCTTCTGGTATTCCACAGCCTAGGCCACTGCCTACACAATGGTGCCCATAACGAAGGGTATGTAGTGGAGCTTCTGTAAGAGCCCTACCTGTAATGGAGTGTGAGGGACGCTGCTGGCTTCTTATAAAAATATCAAAAGATCGAAAGCGCTGGTAAAGGTGAAACACGCTGTAGCGGTGAACGGCATGCCTATTGAAGCTATTGCAGATAGTGTTGGTCTTGACACGAATCCATAGTTATGTAGACATTTGTACTAGACAGTGACTCGGAGTATGGATTTACTAGTGGTCGAGGTTTTTTTTCCGAATTTGTTCTTGATAAGACTACTTACTAGCAGCAACCTTGACACTGTCCACCTCGTGGATTAAAGCGCCTAGAACTGCTCCACCATTGAGTTATGCATACACATGTATACGCTATGAATTGGTTCAGGGAAAAAAAAAGAAGAGTGCGCATAACTTTCTTGGCCAACTCTACATAATGTAAGAGAAATCTCTCTAATTTAAAAGGTGCCATCCTTGCTCGTCGCCACATTTTCTGTTGCACGGTGGTTCAGATGGCAGAATGCTCGTCTACCTCGCGGGCCAAAATTGTCGAAACGTCTGCCTAAAAGACAATCCAAAAGAGGAAGGTCGAGTCATGATTGCTTCCAGACAGGTTTTACTGGAAAAACTTTTTATAATAATGCGCATGCCAAAAATTTGCCCCAGCTGGCAGCTCGACCTTGTGAGCACGAAACCACACTTGTCACGTTTGACACGTTTGAACAAAAAACCTGGCCTGTAATGCAGGTGGTCGGTCAGCGAGAAAGGGTGCAGGAGAAAGTTGCTGAAGTAGCAGTTCAAGAGTGAGACAAGTGATCGGAAGCTCTTCATAACTACTTCTCAATAACCACGCTCGTACATTCCAGCTCGCACTACCACCCCATCAATTCGAAGGAAACCTTGAAACCGCCTATCAAAATTCTTGGCACCCTGTGTTCGAAAATAACTTTCTTTTTCAGCGCTGGCGCTATTAGGCGCTAGTTTGGGGTCATGGCTGTATGGTGCTAATTTAGTCAGAGAGGGTGGAAGCCCGCCACAGCGTTATGCAAAGGTCCTTAGGGGTACGCCGTGGACGGGACTTCGGGGCAAATGAGCTAATCACATCAGGTTTCTCAAATAGCCGCGCCTCCCCTGAATCTTTATACTAAAACTGAGAGCGTCCTCTAATACTGAGTCTCTCCGCAAGTGTCAAAGGACCGAACGCCGGATCGCCGCTCGCCCAGCTGCGGGCATCAAACTTGGCCACCAAAAATGGCGCCAGCGCCAGAGCATTAAATGCAATATTCGTGAATCAGGGCAGTACCAAGAAACCGCCGACCGCGTAGATCAGGAGAACTTTTTTTGGTATTTCGGATGGATTCTACAAAACGCCTCACGGGCCGTTGCAGTCCTTCAGCGTGGGTAGAAACATTCTTAATTTTAACCACAGTATCTTTAGTAGATAGTAAAGGGCATTGCCGGCATAGTCCCCGTCAAACACGCTACGGGCACTTTACCGGCAGGTCAACCGTAAGAGTTCGCCACACTTTTTCAGACATTTCGAACGACAGGATCCACACTGACCACTCACCATCGCCTAGAGACCTCCGGAGGCTCCAACTAATACACAACCCCTCCCTCCAGCTATCTCGAGCCACCCACCGCATCAAGCCCAGAGACTGTTTCTATAGCATTTGATTCTGAGACCAGTCGACACAGGCCCAACTCTTCTCCTCCAAAAGGGCATCGAGCGGGGAGGGACGCCATTCACTAATCCCATCAACCCCATGAACACCTGAATGTAACCCCCGTTCTCAAAATCAGCCACAAACGCGACCCCTTCGTTCGAATAGTGCGAACGCACGAATGACTGCTTACCAGAGCCCATAATTGCCCATTCAAATCTGGCGGGTTTTTTGCTGGTTGCTTAGATGTGCAGGTGAACATTGGAAAAGTCGGGCTGTTTGCCAATTTCTCTTGGCTCCCTCCCAATTTTACTGTACCAATCAAAAGATAACGATTTGTTTTTTCACAACATAATGTAGGATAGAATTGGCTACTTAGAAGCGAATAGACCAGTTGAAAGCCAAACCCCACTGATTTGTATCAAATTGGTATTTTAGTGCATTTTGAGCGCTCTTTTGATTATCAGAAGGTTGATCATAGGTACTATTAGTACTTCTGCAGTACAGATTCGTCGAATTTATCGCTTGGCGCAGGTAGGTACGCATGAGACCCTCCTTCGTTGCAAATGTGGCTAATAGACGAGAAAAAACTGCAGGCAGTGAAAGTTATTGATCGGTTTTACTTGCAGGTTATGGTGTATCAGCCCATTTGCTGGGATTCTCTTCAGCGCTATTTGCAGAATTGTCAGAGTTTTTCGCTGCCACAGTCTCGTAGGCCCACCTTATAGCGATGTCAATTGCCTTTTATTCGAAACTCTAAACCGTTATTTCGCCGATTGTTCAGCCGTTTCTCTAGTGTGGTGTTTTAGTCCCACGCGAGACTACGGACGTCTCGTGTCGATTGGTCAGTCGAAAACATGTCATTCGTTCATTTCCTATCATTCTAGATGGTGATTTGAAGTCGTGCTACTCTTCACCCACGACAGTGACGACGCTTTTATACTGTGTGGAATTCACAGCGTCAATCGTTCAACTCAACGATGGATCAGCATCTTGAGGTTTGTGGTGTTTAATCTCATTGCGAGCGGTTGTAATAGTAACCCATCGGGGCACATCTGTTTCGTCATTGCCTTTTTAGCCACTCGAAAGGGTTATGCTCGAAGCGACAAGGGTTTTGACTAGATTGTAATAAGTTCCGAGACAGGGAAATCGAACGTTCTCTAATTGAAAATGCATTGATCAAAGTCCTGGAAAGAGCTGTGGGTCGTGATTTTCATGATGACCAGAAAAGTAGATTTGCGTGGTGCGCTTTGAGTAAATGCTCCAATGGCTCATAGAGTTTCTGGCCTTATTCGAGACGCCCGCAAGGTGTAATGTCAAAGGGTCGTAATCGATAGAATGAATGATCCACAAAACTTTAGATGATATCTGGATTAATCTCATAGCCATGTTAGTGGTGCTAACTGAGTATGGGGGTGGGCACGCGGTCCCGCGCAGTCGCTCCCTGCATTCGGGAAATTCCGTGCGCCAGGATGAGTAGGCAGCGTAGGAGGCGTCAACTTGACTGCTTGAAAAGCTGGAGTCCGAGTTACACTCGCGCTCGAGAGAGCCCAGGGAGCAGACTCCGCGCACGCCGCTGTGCCCCTCCAACGAATTAGCCACCGTGAATGTCCATATGGTAAGTCTTGAAACCCAGGGAGTCAGAAGGTCAACCTCGTTTTCTACAGAGTCTCTTGGGCCAAATATGCACGGTATGACGAGCACATTAGGTCTCAAAGGGTGGGACAAGCGGTTGGACAAAGAAATCTGCTCAGGCCCAGCAGAGGTCAAACGGTAACAGTGGACCGAGGCGTAGAACCACATCCTTACGCAATAACAACAGTCTGTTCAGAGTGGTTCGATCTTTTGCGGTCGGTTTGAGGGTGTTGGCGAGAGCGGCAAAAATGACCCTGGGCGGTCTGCGGATTGTCATAGACGTGTACAGATGAGCCGCGGCTGGAAGGGGATATGGAGTAGTCGGCCGACAGGCAGGGGCAGAAACCCAGCATTGGTGCTGGGTACGATCGTGGCCGCTTGATCTGGAGTGCGATTGCAGAGAAGAGAGAAACGCAGTGGCGGATACCTCGAGAATGGATTTCTTGAAGATAGGTGGGGTTATTTTATAGAAACTTCTATATTGTATATATGTCATATTCCGGCATGGAACTTATGTATTATTGTGCTTGCAAGTACCAGTGGAGATGTGAAGTGTAACGCCTGCAGTGGAAAAACTGTGAGAAACCATCAACAAGGCCGGAATTTGACTCCTCCTTTCCGTAGCAGCAAAGCCAAATAGCACTGATTTGGGGGCGGGACCAAGACTGTATCCTAGTGGCTTATCGCCTCGGCCTTGTCAAATCATCTGGGAAGTTGGGTACGTGCTTTGCTTGCGTACCGCTGCACTTTATCGGGAAAAGGCTTAAATGAGACATCCGTACTTTGCCTTTAAGTCAGCCAGCTTGGGTTGGCGTTAGGACTTTCATCAGATTCGATGTGGGTGCCTGTACATTGTCTTGCTGCTGGATCCATTTGTTTCAAGTAGTCCTATTGACACCATTTTTCCTTAGATTTTCGGGATCAGCAGTATTTAGTGCGAACTTTTTGTGTCCAAACTTTTACAGAAAGTACAGGAAATACAGGAATATTCAGACCAAATCTGTGACTAAAGACAGAATCGGTTTAAGGGGCTGTGATTTTTGCACTAGTCTTCTTCGGTCGTCTTGATGAGTATCGAGAGCTGCCGTTGAGGATCTGCTTAATCTCAAATATCTTCTTAGCAGTTCTCATGTGAGCACTGTTGGCTTGTGCCAATTCCCTTGACATTCCTGAATCTGGTTCCTTGCTCTCTAGAGGGAGATTTCCGAGCTTATGGGATTGCATTGGATTGTAGCTTCATATTCCACACACAAATTTGCATAAAACTCAACGTTGTATCGCTAATAAATTTCTTCTTCCATTTCTTTACGAGCTTATTAAGCGAACTTTATTGCCTGCTACTTACGATTCTCCTCATCATTGAAACATTTGAGCGCTCAATCAATTTTCACATGCATCTCACAAAATTGTGCTGGATACGTTTTTAACAATATCAACGCACTATCAAAGGCCTGACGATTCATCGCCAGAATACACTAGGAGTAAATCATAGTAATCTAAACGAAATCATTGAAATTGTGAAACTACAGAATAATATGCAAAAATATAACGAGTTCGGTGATCCAGCCGTGAGCCGTGCTCATTATGTCGTAACTGCGCTTCTTGGAGCTCGCCTCGTCCTATATATGTTCTACCATACAACAAGGAGGGAGGGCATTATGGGAATCAGGCGTGTGAATATGAATTATTGAAAAGCCTTTTTTTGTTTTCATTCGATTCAGTCTGCTATCTCTCCCAAATATTACGAAAATGTTGCTATTGTAATAGAATGATGAAGCCGTAGC
>MU893874.1:0-10204 GCA_036418205.1 Ostertagia ostertagi
ACTGTCATAGTTTCCAAAAAGAACATGATCACTCGAGCTTCTGGCATTTTATCAGCATTAGAAGTTACAAAAAGCGATCACGTATGGTATCATTGCGAATATAAACTGAAGTCGCGACGCGAGCCAGCCAGAGCAGCACTTTCGTCTCCAACCCAGGCGGGCTTTCAAAAATTTCCCCGACCCCTCGTTTGACCCTGACTCGACCTGATCCGCCTGTTCGACGCCTTCCAGCCACGCAACGAGCCTCCTCTCCGGCACGCAAGAAATTTATCCGTCTGCTACTTTGCTACACGCGAGGCAAGCACCTTCGTCCAGATGAGATTACCTTTTATCTCCTCCATTGCCATAATATGTTCCTTCCGTATTTCTCTGAAAACTCGTCGAGCAATGTTCCAGGCTAACACTTTCAAAATCAGTACCACAAAAGAGACGACCAAGATGATTGAACCGTATTTGATCGCTGTAATTATCTCATTGAAAAGAAAGTAAGGTGTCTCATAAGCGATCCGTTCTGCCATGCACCCACCTTTCCTAGTCTCAGGATTCGTTTCGTTCGGGTTCACATAGCGTTCATCCAAAATGTCGTGAGACGTAGGGGTTCTGTCCGTTTGCGGGCCACCAATCCACTCCAGCGACCAAAGATATCCCGTTGTTACAGCGGTAATGCTGGCATATAACCAGATCATTATCCAAAAAATAGTAACGGTCTAAACAAAGCTGTAAGATGAGGTAACAAGCTGATGCTGGTTTGGGAGCTAGATAACTTACCTCATAGATAAGGAGTGGTAGTACAAATACGTTATTAGCCTTTTTCCAGCAAAACGAGTAGCATCCCAATGAAAACACGGCGAACAACAAGAAGGCGAAGTTAATAAATACAGGCACTGCAAGAGCAATTTCTCCTTATGAGGTATGACATCCATCTTCTCTCCTCAAAGGAATCCGGAATCTTCCCGGGAAATGTTCTATCTCACCAATAAATCACTGGCTTGAGACCCGTCGTTCACGATAAGAACGAAAAGAAAAAAATTGCATTTGTTTTGGTAAACAATTCGAAAAACCGAAGGACTGCTACGCGTTCAAATTCCCGCCGGACATCTGTCACAAATGCTGGCGGCGGGAACGCTTCCACTTGGTTCACGGAGTGCCGTCACTAGAAACTCTTTCTTTTTGACTTATTGCATAACATCTCACACTTCTACTGCATCCTATTCTATCGATCGATTTGTCTCTACTCTCCAAAATCGCACGCTTTAACCCGATTCTTTCATTGCGTCGCCTGATACGTAGCCGCCCAAGGCGGACTTCTTTCCATGCCCCGCCTTTGGCTCCGCCCCCACTTACCTTCGATTGTCCATAGAGTGTGGTTTTTGTAAGTTTTGTTTTTCTTCGAAAACTGAATCTTTGTGCGTGAAACTTTGTATGTTGTCTCTACTGATGCATATGCTGACAGACATCCGTGTGGGAAAACGAGTATGCAAAGTTTTCCAGCATGGAATTTTAAATTGTAAGGCCGACGCCGCACATAAACTTGGAGATTTCTCCCTCAAACGAACTTTTATCGTCTTGTTAAAAACTGGGTCCAAATTTGCGATGTTTCATGCTTCTTGTCCCCGTTGTCCATCCATAAAAGCATGAATGCATGAAGCATTTGCCGTTGATCAATCCCTTTTGGATGCGGCACGCATTCTATATTAGGTCGGTCCACAATTTTTGAGAACCTTTGGTGTTTTTCGATTTATTACTTATCTTATTTCTCTGATCTACTTATCCAGCATAGTATACATCATTATTATTAACAACATATCACCAATGCGAGGGTGGGTATTCAGTGCCTCTATTGTGGACTTTCATAGAGTTCTGATCGAAGGAAAATTGTAGTCCCGAATCAGTTCTCAACCCAATCTGACATCATCAAGTTCCTGTTGGTTTTCCCATAGTTCCTTCGGATGACCATCTATAATACTCATTGGTGATGTGGACTGGGTGCAGTGTGCTAACAAATCCACGAGCCGCAGTAGATTTGCTCAAACGATTCGGGAGTTCTGACAGTAAAAACCCAACTCCCTCTGAATTCGAACTTCCTGAGTCGTTGGCGCAATACGGGAGGGCCTTTGCGCTGAAGACCGGCATCAACTAATACCAGTGTCAGTGATGGGAAGAATCGTTGACAGCTTGATGGCAACGCCTTCAACTTGAAAGCAAAGGAAGACAAAATCTATTTTTTTCTGAGGTCGTTCGAGCCCGCCTTGCTAAGAAAATTCCTAAAAAATTGGAGACTCTCGGGCGGTCAGTTCTTTTAGCTCCGCCTTGTAGCACTAATCCTGCGTCAACGAACGACTATCCGCTCTCCTCTCTCAATCACCTTCTGGAGAAGAAATCTCACTTGAATCACCATAAAGTCAAAATCGACATCCAATATTTCTTCGATCAGAACTCTATGAAATTCTACAAGAGAGACACTGAATACCCACCCTCGCATTGGTTATATGTTGGTAATAATGGTGATGTATACTATGCTGAATAAGTACATCAGAGAAATAAGATAAGTAATTAATCGAAAAACACCAAAGGTTCTCAAAAATTGTGGACCGACCTAATACTTCCATTTGTACATTCGTAGTGGCGTTTGAATGCGATGTGGCCTATACAATGACTTGCGGGGCCAGCCGATGTACAAGTCAGTGTTTTTATCCTCCCAGACAAGTCTGGTACCAATTAACCGACCCCGGAGGGATGGAAGGCTGGTTGGACTGGTGGTCCCCGGGCGCCCCGCGCGCTTGGGCACTGCTGTGCAGCAGGCGCCGTGGCGTTGCACGCACCGACTATAGGGGCGTGCTCCGCCTCCGGTCCCGCCTCCAGCCGGGACTACTTAAGCGAGCCGCCTCTGCCAGTCGGCGCACTTCGCTCCCTCCGGGAGGAGCGTTGTGCCGGGCAACGCTAGGATGCTGGACGGCTCGGAGTGCCACTGGCACTCGGCAGTATGGTCCGGCATACTGTCCCGTCCTGTCGGAGCGCTGGCAAGCCAGCGTCCGCTACACCGGATGGACGCTGCCGGCTGCAGGCGCCAGCAGTGCGCCACTTACCGCCGACGACCCGATGGATGGACGACGCGATGGCTTGGTACCTCCAAGCCCGGCAGAGGATGAGAAGAGTAGGTCGTCAACTTGTTGCCGCCAATATCCGCCAATAAATGTAAGTATATTTAATTGTAGTTGGGTTGTAGTTTGGGGAGCGCCAGGGCAGGGGCCCGACTAAGGCGCAATAGGTTTTTCTTGTGCTGTTATGTTGTGGGTTGGTAGCCGGGGCAAGGGAGCCCTCGGCCCTTGGGCTGGGAAAGCCCGGGCCGTCGGTGGGCCTTGCCCCCGCGGGTTACCGCTTACCGCGACCCTTAAACCCCCCTTCCCTGGGTTAGGAACCCGTGACGCCCCGGGGAGCGGAGGCCATGCTTGCGGGAAACAGCATGGTCCCCGGGAAGGACCCGTAGGATGGCGTGTGTCCGGGAAGGACCACGAGGGCTCCGAACCACCTTGATGCGTCGTGTTGGAGGGTTAGGAGGGCAACCGCTCCCGAACCACGACATGGAGGCTTGGTTGGCAAGGGCGCTCCCCGACCCAAGATTTGAATTACCGCGGACCGCTCCGCGTGTAAGCGTGCTCACTTGCCATACCCACTTCAGCCCGCTCCGATGTCCGTCATGATGCCGAAATTCTAATCGGAGTGTCCACTTGATTACGGCACATTCCACTCGATAAAAACTCTCAGCGGCCTTGCTACGTGGGATGGATGCCGCAAAAGTCGCACAACGGAGAACATGGCGCATGGGTGTGTCCTTCGACGGGATCTGTGAACGATTTTTGTCTATAAAGCGCTGGGAGTGGTGTGGGGCATGTTAGAGCTAATGTTTCTTAGAAAACTAGCCGGCAACAGATGTCATGTTCAAGAAATTGGTAGAGCTTTAGGATGGAGCAACCGCGCTAGTCTACTTTCCGAGGCTCCTCCCCAACCTGTCATACCGACCCGGACTTTCAAGGTCCAGGGTGACTTGAAATCTTTAGCTTATAATATAGTTTTTGTTGGGAGGGAGTAGATATGAGGCGGGGGGCGTGAGGAGGAGGGATGGGGAAGCCGCCGCCGCCGCCGCCCCCGCGACGACAGTCAAATGACGTCATATTCTGGAGATTGAAGAAGGGCTTGCGTCTAAATAACAGAGGGACATCTGAAGAATATTTTGAAAAACTTCCGTCATCGACGGCTCTCTCTGCGACGACAAATACTTTATATTAAAAAAACTTCTCAGCGGCTTCTACGTGATGGCATCAGAAAAAAATCCGCCAACGAACATGGCGCATGTGGGCTGCTCCGTCGCCACTATCTCAAGTGGGACATTAAGATGTGCAAAATGTCTTGCTGTCCCCTGCCCGAGAAATGCCCATGGCTGGGATTCTAACTTTGGGCAAAGGCAGCAGTGGCGACTACCACCACAGCTAACGCAATTAAATAGCCATCAAGAACAGTGAGAGGCCTCAAATAGTGTCCTATTTCGCTGAACATTTCACTTCAGGTGAAGGGCCCGTTCTGTTGATGTTTTAGCGTTGTTTTTGCACACTTCATGTTCCGATGAGTTGAACTAAGCCAGTTGCCCCTTTTATGCGCTCAAACCGCAACTAGGCTATCGTAGTAATCTTTTAGTTCACGTGTACCCTCCGATGTACCTTCTCTGCACCAAAGGGAGTCAAGGGGCTGGGCTGTAGTGTACCTACTGCCTAAAAATCCATCGAGTGAGGAAATAACCAATATTTCCCAAAAGAGTAACATTTGCTCTCATAGTGACCGGCTGCCTGTTCTCGGTGCCTTTGGTACCATGTAGGGAAGCAAGTAAGGTAGGTGTCGAGATGGTTTCGGGTAATCACGACGCTCTTTTCCACCACCATGATGAGTTGACTCCTCCCTAACTGCCTATTATATTGCTTGCAACTCACTTCCCAGTCGCATTGCTCCTGCAACCGCTTCCTTCGCATTTTTTTGTTGCACTCTCAGATTGAGCTGCTTACCTCTCTCCGATCAAGTGCTGCCGCTGGGTCCTAGATCGCCGGATGTGCTTCCCTATACTTAAATGCCTTATACCAATAATGACTTCAACTTAACGGCTTTCAAAAACTCAGCTCAGAGCTGGAACGTAAAGTAGGAAAACGTGTAGAGGAGCCTACTATAATAAAAATATATTTGAACTGATTCAGATTAAATATAGAAAACGAACGCCATGTTGGTGAATAAATAATCGAACAGATGGAGATGACAAGAAGAAGCTTTGTGATGATGGATTCGAACACGACCATGCAGCGTGACGCCGTCTGAAATCTGAGCATCTGCACTACGTTGTACTAAAAATTAGACAGGTATATCAAGTGACCTTTATTGGAATACCGCACGTTTTCATCGAAGTAGAGAGACTGAATGGCGACGAGCTTGCTCAGTGACTAATGCATTCCTTATCGGGACGCAACTTCAGCTGGAAAGAGCCCGACGGGTTGTGTACACAAACGCCGCATGAAGATGGAGACTCGTAATAACTTCGTATGGCATACATTTAAGATTAAAGGCAAGATTCGGGATAAAATAGGTGTGGAAAAGCGTTCAGTTATGAAGCTATAGGTGGGAGGTGGTCTGTAAAAGAGAAGGAAAGCAAACGAAACCACCGATTACGCCCCGTACAGAGACCTCCCCTATTTCAGCCACATTCCACCTTGGGATAGAGAAGAGGCGAAATTGGACGAGTTTCACGGAAGCCTAAATCTAACTTGCTGTGTGTCTGCATCCGCGCTTGCGCCACGTGGCAACCGACAGCGGAGGGTGGGGCTTGCGGACGAAGGTGTGAGTTGCGGGTCGGACGAGCTCCTTGCGCCTTTGTCGCGCACTTTCAAGCGGCAAAAGGGGCGCGACAACACTTGTCCACCTGCCTACTACCCCGGGATGGAACAGGCGAGCCGCCTAATCGCGGAGCGTGCCTTTAAGACATTTCCGTGGTATGGGGCTTACATCCAAACCAGGGTCAACGTCGGCTGTTCCAAATCCAAAAGTTTGACGACTCCTCTTAAAGTAGGTCTCGATATAACACACCACCGCAACAATTAGTCTCAGGAAGGGGATCTTTCAATAACTAAGCTTCGCTTTTTCAGAGAACGCCAAAGGTGAGTCTCCCTCATTTGATCTAGCCTATTGATGCACGCCTTTAGGCTTTTTTCCCGATCGCTCGGCTGTTTTGGAATCAAAATTAAAGCTTTTGTCGTCAGTGTTCCATTCCAATGCACGCCACGCCCACTGTGGGGGGGCTCCAGTTAGCTGATGTATGTTTTGTACTTCTCGAGACATGGCCCATCCAACCCAGCCTTGATCGGGTCTCTCCAGGCCGATCTCCAGGAAGTAGGGAATTTCGTCAGGCACTGCGACAGACGAAGCGGATTATAGCTAGTAGTATGACCACCATTTAAAGGCAAGGTCTTAGCTCAGCCTTAGTGAGTAGTTTTTCCGGAAATGGAAATATGTGGTTCGCCACTACAGAGATCGCGACATCTTCGCGTTCGTTGAACGTTGAAGCGCGTTGCTAAGACGCTAGGTGCTACAGACTTTGATCAAATCCCACCTAAACTATCGCGGTTCGCCCACCGTTCAATATCTACTAGTGAGCTCTTCCCCCGTGGTCCTCTCCCCTCCAAAGATTGGGACTACCGTATTCCACACGAGCTGTTGCACCAAAATACCGTTTCAGAAGCGCGTCGAGTGCAGACCACACACCACAAGTGACGACGGCCTCCACAAAATGTAAATGTTTTCTGCCAATGAAATGATTAGCCTGTTGCAGTTGTATTCTATCAGTTGTCACTAATTACAACTCTCATTTACCAACTATCAGCTATCACTGTGAATCGCTAGCTACCAGTTTGTGGTGTGGGGTCTGAACTCGACGCGCTTTTGGTTCTCTGAAACAGCAGGTACTCAGCATACTTATACGGACTCAAACGACTGCATGTATGTAAGTACCTAATGAGCTAATACCAGAAGAAACCACTCGGCTGTGCTTTTTCTTATTTATTTATTATTTATTTCTAGACGCTGCTCGCAGGCAGACGTAAAAGCTGCAATCACAACTACATACAATCAAACAATATAATCACATCATTGAATAACGCAATAACTGCTTCTTTGCCCTACGTTTGAACGATACAAAAACCTGAGGAGTAAACGGCATATTGACTTTAAGAGAAATAAATGTTGAGCCAGCTCTACAAGTGAAGCTCGAGAGTTTTAAGCTTGTTTTGGGAGTTACATAAGAAATCTTCTCCGACGACCCTCTAGTTCTAGAGTTAACTAATCGATAGAATTTGGATGAGTCAACTTTAGCGATACCACACATAATTTTGAAAATCATACAAGCATCATAGAGCTTTCGGCGAGAATCTAGAGTATGCAAGTTATATTCTGTATTCCTGTGAGTTGAGTCTGGTAATCTAGAATAGACGAAATCTCCAGACTTGATAAAGAGCTTTCTCGTGAAATTGTTTTGGACTTTCTCTAAGACTTTGATATCTTTTTTCTTAGTAGGACAGAATACAGATGTCCCACATTCCATGATAGGCCTAATGTACGTCTTGTATGCTTTAACCAAGACTTCTTTGTCATTGATAGTAAGACCTTTGAAAATTGATATGTGCGGAATGTTGCCTTATATAGAGAGATTCATAGTGCTTAGAAAAGCTGAGTTTATTATCATAATAAAACCCAAGATCTCTGACAGAAGAGACATGGTTGAGTACATGGTTACCGAGAACATATTCACATGCTAGATCAGATGAACCTATTCTCATATGAACTGTTTTATCCGGAGCTAATGGTAAATTCCATTTATTTGACCATTCTAGAATTATATCTAATGCATGTTGAATTCTTCTAATGTCTTCGTCACGTTCTACTGTCCTATATATTTTAATGTCGTCTGCAAATTGCTTACAAACAACACCACAATTCTCCAGATGACTAGGAAGTTCAGCAGTGTAAATTGCAAACAGGATAGGTGACAAGACACCGCCTTGAGGAACACCACTTTTGACAACTCTTTGATCAGAGAAGGCTGAACCGATCCTAACTTGAAATGTTCTGTTTGTAAGATAGTTTTCCAACCAACGACATATTCTAGGATGAAACTTTAGTTGCACAAGTTTTATGCAGTAGCTTAGTATGGCTAACTTTATCGAAGGCTTTGGAAAAATCAAAATAGATTTACGTCACAAGCTTTCTTTTTATCTAGGTAATCACACCAGTCATTGATGCATTCCAGTAGATTGGTCTCTACAGATCTACCAGGAATGAAACCATGCTGGTTAAGTGGTATAACTGCATTCCTTTCGAGGTGATTCATTATATGTTTTTTCAAAACCTTCTCGAACAATCTACAGAAATGTGAAGTTATACTAACAGGCCTATAATTATCAACAGATTGAGCAGGTTCTTTTTTGGAGTAAGGTTGTAACAAACGAATGTTTCCATCTTAGAGGAACCTCTGAAGAGCATAGTGAATGATTGAAGATGTGAGCCAACGGATCTGCTACAATATGAGCAATCTTTTTGACAAACGTCGCAGGAATACAATCAGAAGTTAGCGATGATGAAGAAGGCAGTTCTTCAAGAAGCGAGTACCCTGATGAGCCATCAAACCAAGGAAAGTCTAACATTGAACGTTCTATATTAGCAGTAAAACTTGGCAACAGATTATCGTCCTCAGAAAATACCTCACAGAATCTGTCGGCTAATAAATTAGCTTTGTCTTCATCTAGTACAGCTATACAATCATCCTTCACAATACAGAGAAACTTTACGAAATGTCAGTAATTTTTTAATAAGTTGAAAATCCTCTTCATGTTTACCTAATGAGCTAATACCAGAATAAACCACTCGGCTGTGCTTTTCGCGGTCGCCATCCGTTGCTGACCGAGAAGCCAGTATTCTCGTTATATGACGTCCCAACCTGATCTGGTCATCATTATGGACCCGAGAATCTCGGAAGCGCGACTCGATCAGAGCTACGGAGTTCAGGTAGAGTGACCACATTAATCAGGAAGGCATTTCCTCGGCGTTCTGGGTCACACTTGGGTTCCTGACCTGGAAGCCCGGTCCACCTATATTTCGGCAGCATGTGGAGCGTACTCGAATGTCTGATGAGCTAGACTGACGACGGCCTCCTTCAAAAGCTCAGAAGCTGCTCTCTGTTGACTTTCCAGAAATCATTCATCTCGTTGCTTACACCCATAGAACGCCCGAAGAGAATAAAATGATGTCTCCTTGATTGGGACATGCCACCAATCTTGACCTGACTACCGCTCGACAGAATATTCGTGAATTGTGTGCAAGCTTGGTTGTTCCCAACCGCTCCTTCTTTTCTATTCAATTCAGAAAGCGTCGCCTCAGCTTATGTAGGAACTGCATAAGAAGCAGACGTTGTTTAAAATTATGGGTCGGGATCAGGTGTCAAGAAGAAGTCTTTCCTGGAATGAGAAAGAGGGGTCCCCAAACGCAGAAAACACGACACTGTTGTGACTCAGAGTCGCGGTTCCTGAGCCTTGCCTCATGGGCTGCTGTGCTTCCATCCCTGTCAAAAGCGGCATACGTGGTGTTTGCGCCCTCTCGCGTACAACATGTTCTCTCGCGTTTTCCCTCTCCTCGCATGCCGTGTCTCTCCGTCAAACACGGCAGACCAAGAAAAGAAATTTCAGTGTTTTCTCTGGCGCTTTTTGCTTTTTCTCCACACTCACGTTGCTCATCGAAATTCTTGTTGGAATTTCAAACATAATAACCCACCACCACGATCCCTAGGAGTGCCTTTAGGAAATGAGGCTTTCGAGAAAAACCTTCACTTACACGAAAGTAATTTTTGTTCTTGTCTAGGAATTTTGTTATCCCCCAGAGATTGTGAGCACCTTTGCCAGGGTGGTGTTGCCTTGCCTTATACCCTTGTCCACGTAAGCAGAGAGGCGACCTTGGAACAACTTCATCGCAGTACTTCAGTAAAAAAAATCTCCAGCTGAATGCTGTCATGTAGAAGGGCTCTACCCCTTAGCCTACTATTGTTGACAAAGTTTTGTTATTCTCGACTCCGACCCTTTTTCGTGGTCATCAAGGACTAGACTAACGGGCATTTGAGATTCTCGGC
>MU893875.1:8407-22431 GCA_036418205.1 Ostertagia ostertagi
TGATATTTTTTAGAATTGAGGCCTGGTGCACGCCACTAGTGGAGCGGAACTAAAGCATCTGCAAGCTATAACCCGTGCCGGATTGAAGCAGTCTTGCAGCACTTCCGGTGCTACGATGCAAAGTAGACAAATGTATCTTCTTCACGCATCAGTTCGAATCGCGGATGCTGGACAATGACTTCTTCATTATCGTAAAATTCTAACACCTCCCTTTGACCACGCCAGTTCCCTTTCCTTATTTTCCTTAATATTTTCTTCGGAAACCACTCATGCAAATAATAGTGGGCATAAGTCGCACTACCGCCCTGCACTTTCCACTTAAACCTCATTTTTTTCAAAATTTAGGTAACAAAGTTGTTAGAACGCATAACTATTAGCCGCAGCACGAAATCTTTCTATGTAAAACAAAAAATCTACTTAAAACTAAACACAAATGTGATGTGTTAGTTGATTAAATCGATTTGTTCAGTTTGATTACGTTCCAACCGGCTAGCAGGAAGACTGAGCTTAGCGAGAACGCGCATCATGGCTGCATTTTCTGTACGAAGTTGCAAATTGGCCGCAGTGAGGTCGTCCAATTCCTGCATGCAACAAACCGAGACTATAAGCGTACAAAAATACAGCAACCCTAGCCGAGCACTGTCAACAGCAATGCCACTCCTGAGACAGACCCGAGTGAAATTGAATGTATGCTTACCTTGAGCTGAATCTCGAGATCAGCTATCTTTCGTTCTAAAGTGCGTCGTTCGCCATCGTCTAAGGAATTGCCCGAAGCCGACTTCGCAATCGGATTCGGCCCGCCAGCAGGAGAACCGATTCGAAACCGTGATGACGTTGTACGTAACGCGGTTACGGAACCACTCTGAAACGGTGAATTATACATATATTTACACCACAAACATACTGTTTTCGTTAGCCTAGTAGTAAAACACGAACATGTTCCTGTGAACGTTTCATTTCTTCGATCTCCTTTCGTAGTCGTTCACATTCGAGTTTTTCTTTTTCGTAAAGCGCTTTGTAGTTCAAATTCATCTCAGCCGGGCGCGAATTAATTGTGTACTGAAAAATACTCTCAACACAACAAACAAAACAATGGAACAAGTAAAACAAAACCTACAGTGGCCGAAGTATAAGAATTGTTGCCAACAGTTTGACCGGGAAGTCGGGGTTGTACTCGCCCAACAACAGCCGTGGGGGCCACATTTCGAGTAGTGGTGCTCGTCTGACTCTGAACAATAGAAGAAGTCTACGAAACGAAGAACAATCCTCCCCAAAAGGTATTTGTTTAACTGATATTAAAACTGAATACAAAGGGTTAATTTTGTGAGCAGTTGAACTGATGTACTACTAAGTAGCTATATATTTTCAAAAACTCTTTCTTTACGTTTTAAATGAACTAAAAAGCATTCCAAGTCAAAAAGCCACCATACCACAGGATTGACGCTTGAAGCTACTTCCACAGAGCCTCGCACAACGTCGGGACGAGCAGCAGCAACGGTCGATACGGGTGGGCGAGTAAAAACAGAAGTGACAGTTCCAGAGATACGAACTGTTGGTGATGCAGGCTCAGCAGATGTAGTACGTACAGTTGTCGTCGTACTGTTACCGCTTTCGGTAACCTGACGAACTGACACCGCCGCCTGTATGTCCTCTGGCAGCACGGGACCCGTACCTCGACGATTCGAACGAGATACTGTCAAGCCCTACACAAACACAATTAACTAAACATCATGCTTGGAATCAGGATAAAACAAAATTTACAACATATTCACACAGCACAGCAATTCCTAGTTTGTGTCATGCAAATCAAATAGGCTGTTACCTGACTCTTTCTTCGCATTCCAGAGGCTGCTGAATTTGCTGTTGAAGTGGATGACAGTGAAAGAGGTGCAGCAGGTGCAGCAGTTGTCGACGATGGTTGAGAGCGTTCCGAACTGCTACGATCAGCCATGGCAGGTTGGTCTGAACGAGTTGGGTGCATAGAATGCAGAAAACAAAAATAGCGTTTGAACAAAAATAGTTCATTTGACAACATTCCCACATTTCCGCCGCTCCACAATTCGCTACCAGAAGATGATCTCTTCCTAAGGCAGAATATCCCATCTATGCGATCTCATTTCAACATAGTTTCTCAAAATCTGAAATTCCCCAGATCTCTACTACTTTATTATTCCCAACAAATGTCCTGGACTTTTTTGAGACGAATTTCAACCCGACTAAATTAGCCAACCAAATTTTGAACACAAAAGAAAGAAAATGCAGAGGATCAAGTGTAGAGAAAGATAGAATGAAGTCGAAGTACTTTATAAGTGTTCATAGCTGTTCCCTCTCACAGAGAGCTACCGAGTGGAAGGAAAGTTTAGAAAGAAACTTCCAAAGAAGCCCGCTATGGAATGAGTCACGCATTGCAAAGCATCGCTGTTTCATCGAAATCATATGGAACGAAAATAAGGCAAAACTTCCTCACCTCGCGGTGCACTTCCTGCCCGACTAGAAAGTGATTCATCCAATGAACCTCGTTCTACACTTCCCGAACTTCGATCCGAACACATTGATGTGGAATCGCGTTCCTCCGAAGCAAGCCGAGCAATACCCTTCAATAATAAAATCGCTCAAAATAACATATAAAAGGCAAGAAAGTGAAAATAATCAAACACAGAAACGATGCTTCAACCACATGAAACTTTTAACTTTTTTTCTATACCAAAGAAGCAGAACAAAAGAAACGACTTTTCTCGTACCGTTTCCCTAGGAGTAGAACAACTGGAGACGTTAGCAGTTACGTTTTGAGTTGCAGCTAAAGCTCGTCGTCGAGCGTTTTCAGCCATTGCTATTCGACTAGCTTCCTCAAGATGTTCCTAAATTGTTTCATAAAAACCAAGCCTTGACATACCCACTCAAACAATGCTAACAGTTTTGTCACACCTTAGTCACTCCTTGTGTTGAACGGCGATGTTGCCGCTGCATCCTTGCTGTATTCCGTCTTTCAGCTTCGCTTTCAATAACAGCACTGGACTGCCATGGCCTTAAACACGAATTTTAATGGAAATAAAAGGACGTTTTACATGAGAAGGAGCATGGTTAGAGGGCTGATATTAGGGCAAAAGATGAAAATATTATTAATTGTACAGTTGAGGCGTCTAGCCGCTCCGCCAAACTAAACTATTTGCAAATGGAGATGATTGTTAGGAATGCAGTGAATAAGGACCCACAGCGGGGTTTGATTGCAATTCCCACGAACTTTGGGAAAAAGTTACCATGCAACAAATCTCAGAATCCACAGAGATCTTGGCAAATTATCGCCGCAAACTGACAAGGTAACGTTAAGTGAAAAGTTAGGAAGGATATGGAAGGTTATTTATATAGAGTTGCACGCTATCCAAAAAAAGTGGCACCTCATTTTGCTTGGATTGAGCTGATGCGGATGGAGACCACGCGGCAATTCACCACACACTACTGGAGGAGCAGCCTCGGTCGGGTGGACAAGTGGACGAAATGCGGAGATTTTGCTTTGCACAAAGGGTGAACAAGAGGAAGCCATGGTGGGAGTCTGCGCATCGACAGACATAGGATTCTTCACACGTGAAAGGGAAGCCCATGGTAAGTTCGACGGAGTTGATGTCGATCGCTGCATCGGCACGGGAGCACTACTGCAATATCCAGACGAAGTGAAATAGAAACGAATGGAGAAATATCCCAAAATGGCCACAACCCCTTGTAATAATGTAACAACTTAGATACGTGCCGCATATTTGCAAAATGCAAAGAACGTCACCCCATTTCAGTTCAGAAATCAAATGCAAATGCATGTGAAACTACAAGCATCAAAAACATCACTGAACCCAAAACCTTATGAATGCTTAGAAATTTGGACTGCCAGGTAACAACCACGAATGAAACGACTAAACATTCACACAAATGTAGGCACACTAAGTGTTCGGCCCTATTTGAAAGCGAACACGAACGAGCATCCCGATGACCTTAGCAACGAAATCACACTCATGAGTGAGACTACTGCAATCGATCTCTGCATTCTTCATCATTGTCAGTCTCACTGTTCCAACCTATTCTTTTCCAAATTGAATCACCACAAAAAAATCGTTCCCTTTATAAAGGAATTTGATCGATTCCTGTGCAGACAGATTCAAAATACTCCTACTTCGAAATTTTCAGCATGTTTACCGGCATTTTCTTCCGAACCGTCTCTGTATACCGTCACATCTAGGTGTCTATGACAAAGGACTACAGAAACTGGACTTGCCATGAAATTCCTGGGGAAATCAATAGATTTGGGGCACAGTGAAAAAAGCAAGAAGAAGAAAGAAGAAGAAACGCACGGCGGTTTTGAAAGGACAGAAGGAGTTGTTCCAGTGAATGGCACACTACTTCCTGAAGATGTAGCCAAAGACATGGACATAGGTGAAGAAGAAGAATCGGACGATGCCGCTGTCGAAGAACGGGTTCCAGATGACCCGCTTGAGCTGCCGGATCTATAATTCCCATTTGAATTTCTATGAGTCACATATTTGTCAAAAAAAAAACAAGTAAAAATAAATGTTGACAAGTCCCAATTATGCTATGAATTCGCTTGTCAGAATCTCGCAATTGTGGCAGAATCGTAAAAAAAGCAACGCTGACAATAATGACCCCGAATCAAATTAAAGATACCACACCGCAGCAGCCCGTCAAAAAAAGCTTGACAAATGGAGATCTGTAGCACTTACCGTGTTACGAGTTGCACTCCACGGTTGATCCATGAGTTAGGCTGTTGCAAAGGCCTAGTAGGTATTGAAACAGTGGCGGAAACATGTTGATCACCACTTTGAATTGAAGACGTTGAGCCGTCCTGAATGAGCTTTCAGAATATTCCTTATGTGTTATGACAACAAAAACCCACCGATGACTTCGCAGCATCAGCAATGGATACAGGTACGTTAGCAGAACGACTTAATCCAATTGTTTTTACGGGGGATGACAACGATCGATCTGCCGATACAGTAGATCGTGTACATGAAGGGAAACGATCAGCAGGCGTCTCTTGTGTTGTTCTGAATCGAAATCGATACTTGTTCCGGCACAGTATGCATTAATATGAATGTGTTACATAATGCTCAAAACGCTTTTCTGTTCTGCCATGTCCTTCTCAAGCAACATCGAATTGGTCGCCTCAACTAAACTAGGTGCTGCATAGAAGGCGATGCTAGCAAAAGTTCTTCCCAATAGCAACATTCCTTTCAAACAAAGCGCAGGCAGAGCAGAGCTCTACAGTGAAACTTAATTTGATATTCGCTAACGTACCTTGGCAGAGAAGGAGGTTCGCTGGCGCTCCTTTCTCCTGATGAGACCTTCTCATTTACCACAACTGGTGGAGAGCTGGGCTGGCTCTCAATACTTGAGGCGTCCTGCAGTGATGGTGCCTCTGACGGCGGTGATGGCGATCTTTCTTCTATTTTTCGCAACTTCACAGATGAGTGTAACACTTCATTTTCGCTAAAAAAAGAGAGAAATCACCGATGCGGTAACAACTGAATCAAACAAACTGTTCATCATATGATAAATAAGTCTATCACCACAACAGGTATTACTGAAATACCTCGCTTGATCCTTGTGTTTCAGCTCCCGTTTGTGCTCTGTAGAAAGTACACTGGTGTGCTCCTCATGTGACATTCGGGCGTTTTTCTCCTAGAATGAGCAAATTTACCATCAATGATTTGGAAAAATAGAACGCAAAAAATGGAAAGTATAACTGATGAGAAAATTTGTGTAAAAACAGCTGCGTCTACGCAAGAATTTGAGTCTAATCGCTAAATTCTAACCGATTCTTGAATATGTGATGGGATTAGCAGAAATGCAGCTTATAGGATCAGATATTTAAGCCATGAAGAAAACAACGCAAACGAAAACACCTGTAATATGCCAGCAGGAGCAGTAGGTGGTGACTTTCGTTTGTCAACTGATCGCTCCAAATCCTCCAAATACTCCACGACATCTTTGTCAGCAACGGCCAACACGTTTTGTCCCTAAGAACAAAATGATTAAACCGTCAGGAAACAATTACAAGCTCATTTACAGGCTAGCCATTAAAATTTGCACAGCGGGTAAAAAAGAAACGTGCTTGGCAATGGCGATATTTGCCTACGATGATTAACATTGAAAATAAAAATGGAGAACCAAAAGAGCGAATTTTAAATGAAACTGTGAGGTAAAGTGGGAGCTGTATGAAAATGGACTAAAGCGCAGAGAACAGTGGAAGGAAGGGGGCTCACAAAGCATCAATTTAACAGAAGCCATTAATACATCTACATGAAAAAACCTAAACACTCACTGCATAGTTAGTATCCATAATACTTGCACCGTGTTCCATCAATATCTTACATGAATCCCTTTCAGCCCAGTGAGCTGCTGCATGCAGTGGAGTCCAGCCATCCTGAAAACAAAGCGAACTGCCACATTGCATGGTAAGAAAAATGAATGCAGCTTCGCATAACGCGAAAGCTATGCATTGCTTATGCATTCACACAGCTACTTCCAAACCGCACCTTATCTGGTGCTCGTATATTTCCACCAGCTTTAATGAGCAGCTCAAGAAGTTGCGTATAACCCTTCGCTGCTGCAACATGCAAAGCAGTCGCTCCTGTGCGACGATGAGGTTGGTCACTGAATGAAAAGAATAAGGCAGTTCAATATGCTGCACGGTTTTTGCACGAATATTTGATCTAGCTGCACGATATGACTGATGAAAAAATCATTCCGTACCGATACTCCCCATCGCGAAGCCACTGCTGAGCGTCTCTCATCATTATTGCCAGTTCTTGATCACGACACTGCTCAGGAATCACTCCCTGATCGCGATAATCACGTTCAAGATATTCCCTACACGACTCGTCGTCAGCTAAGTCCAACGCTAATTCTTTATCACTGCAACGAACAAGGATGATCGAAAATAGTGGGATAAGCAAAATCATAATCAATGGGAACTTTGCGTACCTGTTGATTACGTTAAGTCGAGCCCCGTTTTGGCACAGATATTTAACTATAGCTAAATTTCCGCAGCAAGCTGCTGCATGCAGAGGAGTCCAACCCTCATTGTCTTGAGCATTTACGTCAGCACCCTTTTCACATAAAAATCGCACCATGTCTGGTTTACTGTCGATGACTGACTAAAATGGAGACAAATTCAACCAGATATTCGACCAGAGCAATAGAGGAAAAAATTATGAAAAAAAGAAAAATAAAAACAGTAAATACCTGGTGCAAAGCAGTCAAGCCGTCAACAGTGGCAGTGTTTATATCAGCTCCTTTAGCGAGTAATTCTTCTACTTCTTCCTCATCACCAGACATACAAGCGCTCAGGAAGATGTCACTATCCTGAGCAAATAATGATGAGTACATCGTTACATTTGAGCATGAGGATGAGGAAAAGATTCAAGCACTAGGAAAATTAACAAAGAAAAGTTTTCGAAAATGCATTATCAAACAAACCTGGAATTTCACACGAGTATTCTTTCGCCGATGTACGGGCTCGGCGTTCATCTCACTGCTTTCCCACCGCTGCAGTTGCTCCTGGAATTAAAAAGAAATCAGCAAAAGTGAAGAAAACTGTGACCCTAAGGAAAACAAAGTAGAAGGGGGAACGTGAAGGGCCAAGTGAAATATGATACTGTCGCCTGTCTGGAACCTGTTCAGACGACATGCGGCAGAAGCGCTGCGCGAAAAGCAAAGCTATCTTTGTACAGCGAAGTGAAAGAACACATTCCACGATAACATCATGTAGCTAGTGAGATTTAAATATGAAAATGTAGGTGCACTTGGGTGTGCCCGAAAAGAAAGCTATTTAAAGTTCCAAAAGCACCAAAAACAGAAGCATTTTCAGTCACTTCGAGGCATCCGCGAGTTGACGTCGAAGAGCAGTTTAAAGTAGTGACGAGAAAGCTTTTAGATAAGGGAGGTGGAGGCAACAATGTAGCGCAGTGTTCATGGCCTGGCGCACCTCGCCAATGGGACTTGAAGGACGAGCGTTATTAGGCCTCGTCATACACCTAGAAGCGATGAGAGAAAAGATCGATCAGAACGCTTGCGGTTCTGTCTACAAGTAGATGGGATGGTAACACTCAGGTAACAGTCATTGAGCCTTCAAGAACGGATATGAAGAGCAGAGGAAACAAGAAACAGGAGAATATAGTGCAGAAACTAAGTTACACATTACCAGTAAATACTATGAATATTTCTGAAGTATCAATTGGCTGAAATGTCCGAAAATTGGAAACGCTATTGCTTCTCACAGCTAGTTTCATACATTGGCAGGACAAGTGCTTAACTGCGTCACATTGTTGACATGAGGCTTACGGCGCAGAACGAAAGTGCTCCGAGGAACCTGCTTCACCCTTCCTGCACTTACATTAGACGTCCGAACGGAGCTAGAAAATGAAAATAAAGTAGAACGCTTTTGCCATCGACAAAGATCGAAATAATGTTATGAATCATGTGTGACTGAAGGTAATGTTGATCGATCGTGGCAGCTTTCAACGCAATGAAAAGGCGCAGGAAGAAGCAGGGCGGTATGACAACCCTTTTAGACAAAAACTATGAATAGGAGGACACTTGAAGTCAGCGAGGCAATGACTCTCTAAGTTTATACCCAGTTCTTTCAAGCGAACAAAAGGGAGCGAGAGTGGAACGCGTACTTCTTTGTAACTTCAAAGGCAGTAAAACAGCAGGGAATAAGAGAAGTACGCAAAAAATCAACAGCCTCCGATTCACTTCCGCATGTGTTCATCTTTCAAAGCATCTCAAAAATTACTGGCAAATCTTTTAAAAAAAAAGTCGAATTTTAGATGAAATCTACACTAAAAGCCCTCTTAGCTTGACAGCACACTTGGCCAATGCTCAATATTTGGAAATATACTTACTGAGAGAGATTTAAAACAAATGAAAAAAACGCTGCCATCGTTCCCACATTATCCTGTGGAAATGGAACTCAGGGCGGGTTATGAGATAGGCAGCTGGGCATGCTTCGCACCGTGGCTGGTCTACGCACCAAACGTCGAGTAATAAGCCAAAAACAAAAGCTAAGTTCGCTCAAAAGTCTGCACACATTCTCTACGTTTCAAAATACTGTTTGGAAGTAATAGGTACTGCTTATAAAGAAACGAGCATCCACATTGTCATAACTAATATTTGGAAGATAAACAGTGATCGACTGAAGAATTTGTAACAAAGAATAAAAACAAGTCTATCGGCCTTGATAGACTTCCGTAGAATGCGCTATTTGCATTCATAATCATGGTACATTTGGCTGCGACTCATCTCATAGAACGGTTTACGCACACAGCTGATTCAAAAGTCAGTGCTTATTCGCAGAAGCTAATATTAATCAACCGATTCTAGCGAGATGGAAGGTTTGATTGGTCGGCATTTGACCCTCAAACAGTGTGCGTGGTAAACGGCGCCGTTCGCTAACACATCGCTTCCGCCCCAGGCAACTATGGTTAAACAAACAAATCTTAATGCTAATCATTTCATTGGTTAGCCATTATTCCCGTTTTCGTTGGATATCTGAAATCTGTAAGTCTGCAAGCATAGTGATGTGTCCGCTTCACCGCAATCAACTGGCAGTGACTCATCTTTTCTGGCCATGATGCTTCATCTCATCAATACGCGAAGAATCAAAAGACACGCAAGCGAAGTTTCGTGTAAAATAAGAACAAGATCGGCGGACATGTAATGCTACTGAGAAGCTAAGTAGCTCCACCTCTGAAGCAGTCACAACTGACAGAGCTGAAGAAACACCATTACGACAGGAAACGATGTATAATTCCCGGGTAGGCCATCTTCATAACGCCCATTTCATGTTGACGTTGTGAAAAGGCTCCTTCCATTCCGACTCCTGAACTTTAGATTTGTTTCCAGCTACCAGTTCAAGAATAGAATCTTCAGCAATATTGACAAACTGATATCAACACTGAAGTCAGCTGATAGAAGTTGAACTTGAATGATAATTTCTCATGAAAAGAATCGACACTCAACATAGATGGATGGCTTATTCGAGCGGAAGAATTACGCTTGTAAGGAACTAAATAGCACAGATCGGTTCTCAACTACCAATATTAGTTTTAGTGACAAGTAAGAGAATTAGAAAAGAACCCAGATGACGGTTAACATGCACTAGAGTGCCCCAGGCAACAAAGCAAGTGTTCCAACTGTTTTGCTGTGTAAATTTATATTCATGCTTGCGACAATCCAAGCAGTAAAGATCAGGGAGATTATAAGATGAACGTATAAATGAGAACGAAGTGCATGCGGATGTAAAAACTCATGTCAAGAAATTAAAGCGTGAGAAATGGGTCGATTGTGAAGGAATCTGCGTCTGGCGGCACCTTCACCGTACGTTGACTGTCCCGATTTTTGAAATAATGAACATAGAACTGTGCTCAGAGCTCTATTCGAGATCTGATACATTATGGACCACCTCCCACAGAGATATTTGATAGTATAAATGCAGAGCAACAGCGGACTAGTTTGCTCGAGGGCTTGAACCAGTCGCTGGTGCACGTAAAGCGGCGCCAATACAGACACAATGCACGGCTTCGCTTCAATGTTACCGCGGACAAATGCAGCAAACGATGAAGACTTGAAAGAAAACGGAGTCACTACAAACTGCGATGCGAACTAGAGTACCGTGAAGTAGGCAATTAAAATGCCGATCGTGGTGAGCTTCAAAGAGCAGGAGATAAAGTAAACCGTGGCTTCTTTTTCACCCGTGCTTTAATCCTGCGCAGTTCCAAGGCCCACATAGCGTGAGCCACAGGCCAAGGGCTAACACAAACCTCCTTCATTTGCCACAAAAGTCTTGTATCTCCCACAGCTTGTCGCATTCTTAGATGACCCTACTCCCAGCCTGCCTGAAACCATAACAACTAACAGCTATCACAGCTGAGTTTCTCCCATCCCCCAAGAAACCTATCGCCCCGTGTAGGTAAGCCCTTTTTGAAGCCACATAGGACCCCTACTACAACCGCTCTCTTCCGAGTTGGTTCCTCACATTTGGTGCAGTGATACTTGTGAAGACTACAGGATTGCATAGGCGTAGAGAAGCACTGTGCAATGACACCTTTAAACTCGATCAAACAACTGCAGCCATCGAAACAAAAAAGAAGGCAGTTTGAGAAGAAAAGAAGCTGCAACAGGAAGTGCTATCATGCCCCTATGCTCTTAAAACGACAAACGAACAGCGTGAAAAATAACGCAAAGGGAAGCAAAATATAGAACACAGTGTGAATGCTGATTTGAATCCGTTTGAAAAGAACGACTTATGACGTGAGACCGCACAGAATAACTGCAGCCTAACACATGTAGGCACGTAAGCATTGACTCTGCGCAGCACTATTTATGATGCAGAGGATGGAAAGACTGGTTTCCATCGATATTAGCGGCTTAATGATTCAAGGATGGAATAGTGCCCAGACAGACCAAGAGCCAAACACACTCCCTAGTTCCTTGATCTCTGCAACACTTCTGAGACTACTAACAACAAAAGCATCCATACCAGCTGCGAAAGCACAGAAGTGCGAATATTCATTTGATAACTTACTCTAACATCGAAAACCTGTCATTGAAAAAACAAACACAGAAGCGCCCAACAAAGATTAATCACCGCCTAAATTGACTGTCAAACTGACTGAATCCACAAAACAAGCAAAGCGCTAGAAAGATGAACATTAGAGTCCAAAGTAAGTAAGTGCACGTACATCTTCGTCTCAAAGGGTGGTTTCACTGAATGTTCTTGTGGTATTCTCTCGAAAAACAACCATATGTTAGTATGTTTGCGCAACTTAAAAAGAAGTACGGACATGTTCCGAGTGTAGCAAGTGTGCAGTGGCACCTTATTTCAAAATGTTATCGCACATATTAGAGTAGTACAGCGATATAAATAACTAGCATCACTATACAACGGACCGGTCGTCTGATTGGAAAGTACACAAGGATTGGTGGAATACCAGCTTCACGATTTGACACTCAACCTGTTCTTGTGAAAAGAAAAAAGATAATGCTCTGTCAGTTTTTTGCCCAACCCGAAATAGCGTCGGGTACTACTTACTGAAATAATTACGGTTTACTGTGCCTTCGTACCGCTTTGCGTAGTACTAAGAAAATTTTTTTAAAAAATCCCGAAAAGTTGTTGGGGCGCACTTGTTCTTGCATGACAGTAGAAGCAGGATCTTGAATAGCACCCTGACTGATCAAAAAACTCAGAAGAGTTCACGCTCGTTTCGTGGACGGGGCGGGGGATGGATTCAAAGTGATATGAGATCACTCACGTACTGAGGACTAGCATTACGGAGAGAAACACTATCCAGAATATTTCATGTTCCCCTGAACCGTCCTTCCCGTCTTGGGGTTAGTACCTAAAATGAGCTTACTAGAGTTTCTTTGAATGCCCTGCTTTTAAATGTACCCCCCCCCCCCTCAAAGACATGAGCGCCACCCATGAGATTATTCCAAACGAAGAACTTCTAAAGTGCTTAATCCCACAATGAACGAAAGCGACGCATGTTGCCCGGCGATAAATTTCAGGCTGAATTGAATTTTTGGCGTGCGAGCTTTCAACTACTTTATGGCTGCAACAGCAAGAGCCACACAATGCGTAGGAACAAGACGCAAAACCACAGAAAGAAGTTAAGAACATTCCCAACGGATGAAAAAATTGAGAAATCATGAATGCGAAGACATCGGTAAAGAATGAATGATCAAGGATGAAATACGGCACGAAAAACTTCGTTCAATGGAACGTACCTTGCGCTTATTGATGACATTGTTGGTGATCAGCTGTTTACTTTGAAGTATACTAGCGTGACGTGTGGCATCTTCCAGATCGAGTTCGTCGTCGTCACGTACCACCATTGCGCCTCTTCTCCACTCACACACTCGTCAAGGGGGGAATCAATCCACAGGCAGATCGTCTGGACTGGTGCGGGGAACTGGGACCGGGGCGTACGCCTGGGGATGATCGCGCACCTCTCGAAACTTGCGCCCTCCGCGTTCGACACTTCACCCTCTGCGTCTCTGCCACCACGGAGTGTCTGCGCTCTCCGCCCACGAAACGCTCTCTCCACATCCACTCTCGCCCTCGCATCGATCGGATAATCGCGGTTGTCCGTAATCACTGTTGCCCTAAATTGCCCGTTCCCGATCCCATCCGATCAAATGGTCCCTAGGACCTGTTCTGTCTGACCGCAGTTCCAAAATCCCCCGGTCAATTTTTAAAAGGGGTTCGTACTTGTGGTGTTTAGCAGGGGCTTTTATCAGTGATACAGCCGTACCACAGTTTTCAAGAGATGGGAACAAAAGTCCTGGGAAGAAGTGGGGGAGGGGGAGTGGGGTTGCGAAAATTCAGCAGCATTACGAACCTTGTATTTTTGACATGATTTTGCAACGGTATATGCCTTTTGGCGCTATCACAAGGTACTGGGGCAGGAGCTTGGGAGGAAATGATAGTTGCTCACGCACCCTGGAGTATCTCTTCACCCGCCTGGGGCTCAGTCCCGTGCTAAACAAAGAGGAGGTTGCACACATTTCAAGTGCATTGCCACCGTAATGCCCCCATATCTTGTGATAGCACCTGCCTTTTCTGACCTCGCGTAGATCTCTTATGGTTAGAGACCGAAGGGTGGAGGTAGGGGGTCGACGGACTACTTGAACTCAGCCCTTTAAACCGCCTCTGCGCTCTCTCGCGGGTCCCTCTCCTCTCCAAGGCTTAGTCCTAGGGCATTCACCCGTTCTCTAATCGTCTGTGCTCTAGCCATCGCGGCAGGACCATTGAGGAAAAATCAAGTAGTCCGTAAACCGAGGTAGGGCTACCCTTGAAATTGCCTGGGTTTGGGGTCGAATGGGAAAACCCTTCAGCGGGGGCCATGCAAAATCCGGAATTTACACCAATACAATGGTTAACCCGGCGTGCAAGATCACTTCGAAGGAACATCTCGAAGGATGTCCAAAGATCAACTTCCACCGAAATCTTGTCTTTT
>MU893876.1:0-14449 GCA_036418205.1 Ostertagia ostertagi
AGTTTAGGGCCTAATGATGTTGCTACAGCGAGGGATCTGCTTTTGTACATAGGTCATGCCTCATTCATTCATGTCATATGTTCCTTTATTGTCTATTTGTAGAGCTATTCCATGACCGTCGGAACAACTGAGCAGGAATCCCGGAGAAAAGTGGAATTTTTGGCCAGAAAATGTAATCACCTGTTGGGAGTAATTCTCGTGTTTCTGTGTGATCGAATAGCCCCTCGTCGGGAGTTGGGCACTTGGCGAGGATCTTTTGCTCGTTGCCTAGAGCGATTTATTAATCTTCACTTCAGAAATGCAACTCATCGGTTCTTATTCGTTAATATTCATGGAATGAGTCTTACCTGAGTCCGAGGTTTCGCTGCCGGTTTTGTCGTCGACGTGGTCGTTGACATGTCACGCAGAAGATTCGCACTGGTTCACTCGCAACGACGTTGTTTCTATAATGTTTGGCTTAGAAATCGAAAATGAATTCGAAAGCGATTGTTTCGCAGGGAGCATCGCAGCTAGCGTACCTGTGTTTTAGAATTTTCACAGAAGTTTCTAACGAATACTTGAAAAATTGGTCTTCAAAAGCCTTGCGAAACCTTCTAGAAGCTGTCAGGTGTTCCCAAAATGTCAAAAGAAGCTGCCATTTTGAAGGTGCTGTATGTCTACATTACAACATCACAGTTTAAAAGTGCACCAGAAACGGTACGCGCAGATCAGCGAAGGTGAACTGCGACATTAGCCATCATTATTGCGAGTCTCCTGCTTTGCAGTTACTGTGGCGTGAATGGTTAGGTAATGAGGGGCGGCTTTATCGGCGTAATCGCCCATTGGTACGGATTGAATAGCGGCTCAAATCTCGCTCAGGCTAAGCGAGTTTTAAATCTTTCCCTAGCCGGGGTTGGTTGGAATAATAACCTCCACTGGTCCACTCAACCCACTACTTGCTTCAACCTCCGAAAATCACTGAGATTTTGATAATCAGATACGTAGCCATTTCAAAAAGGAAGTGGTTAGTGTCATGCATATTTCTCCTGAATGTTGGATAAAAAGATCGACTAGCGCGATAAAGCTAACTTCCACTTGCACTTGAGTCTTGTCTTCCCCAATAATACGCCTGGTACATATGGATCCTCGGATAACCTCATGTATATGGCATAGTATCCCCCAAAGTAGCAATCCTTACAGAGCCGATATTTGAGAAGACACATTATGATCTAATCCAACTATTCACCTGTAATGCAAGCTTGGCCAAGCGGGGCACTGTCCATTCCGGATGGCGAATGCTGTTGATGGATTGAATTCACAGTGTCCATTGGTAGGATTGTAGTGGGCAATCTAAATCACGTTAATAGTTATTGGCAAAACGTCCAAGATGGTGTTGATGTGTTTGGAAACCAAGTCAAGGAGCTGGAGTGGCAGCTGTGCAGCTTTGCAAGCGACATGGGTCGGTCTTTTCGTCAACCATTGAAATACCGTTCATTCCCGTGGATGATGAAAAGAACTTGGAGGAGGAATTCACGATCAGAAAGAAGGGCAAAGAAGGGCAAAAACGTATAGATGGGAGACAGGTCCGGACGTTGAAGCGGGCAGCAGCCGATGAGAGGTCGCATCAATGGCCAACATCACCAAGGCAAGGGAAAGGTCACATAAGCTTCAAAAGTTCCGGGCTGTTTCACATGGTTTTCCCTTCGTTCCAAGAGTATAATAGCTAAGGCTTTCCTTGTAAAATTCTCCTGCGAAGCTCCTCTTGGAGGGGCGGATCACTCATACCGAGGCGGATCGCTCAACATACGCTGTGCAGAGTCCGTGCTTGACTAGCGGTCGTTGCGGGACCGCCGCGCTGTATGAGGTCGATTCCATAAGAACGCAATTGAAGCGCTTCAATTTCGATTGCTGGCAAATAGTTATGTATTTGCAAGCATGCAGCTATTTGCCAGCAGTTGCAATTGGAGCGCATGTACTACGGGCAGGTTCGGACAACTCGTCCAACACACGTCTCCCTAAACGGCAGGGGGAGTCCCTGTCTAAGCCCCTGCCCGACGTTTTTTTCTACTTTTTCTTTCTCCATTGACCAACTTCTCACCTGCAACGTCATTATAGGTGGTCCTTACCCGCGAATTCGTTCCTGGATTGTTGCTTTAAGGATGGCAGAACTCTCCGATAACCGTCCCAGTCTGGTTACGCCCACCGGTGTCAATAATAGGGCATATACTTTTAGAAGAGATCTCCGGCAGAGATGGGTTTCCGTTGCTGATTTATGGAGAACAATTCGAGCGAGATTGAACTTCTCACTATGCATCATGGTCATAGCAGGGTTTTCATAAAAAAAGATTTCATTAATCGGTCTATGAAAGCCAAGAATACTCAGTTTTTACAGGAGGAGTCACTACAAGGTCGAAGGTCGAAAAAGGGAAACCTGTCCAGTGGAAACCAGGCGGACCCCAAGGTGGCGGACGCGATCCGTACGGCACGCATTTCGCAGCGAAGGATATGCCTCGACAGTCTAGCATAGCCCTTCCCGCAGCGCTATCGGCGCGGAATGCCTACCGACTGGCTAACCATTCGCTGCAGGTATATAGTCGCTTAGAGGATAGAGAGCCTTGAAAAAGGCAACATCTATGAGAGTAGCATCAAATATCAGAGTGTGGAAATCAACGGGCAAGGAAGGTGTTCTATGGCTCCGGCTCTGAACCATTTCTCATGGTTTTTTCTTCATCCTGGCACCACTGATCACCTCTGTCTTCTAGTCGTCCGCCTTTTTAGGCCCATCAGTATAGCAGGACTGGTAGGGGAACGAAAGGTCAACTCACCGCACAGTTGAATTCGTGGCATGTTCGTGCGCACTGGTCGACAGTGACGGCGATGGCGAAGTGAGTGAAAGAAAGCCGCGTTGGTCCACTGATCGGTGTTGAGATGTAGAAGATCGACATGGGGCACACTAAACCAGTTCTTACGATTTCGAAACCTCTTTTATTCACAGATACAGTTTGTCAGTAAAAATCATTATTAACTCTAAGTTAAACTATAATAAAACAAAGTTTGAATATACTATTTTCATATCGAAATAATGGTTCTATCTATAAATTGGAACATTACGAAAGGCACGTGCGATCTTAACGACAAAAGGTTCCAGAATTTCGGAAGAGCAAGACCGCAGAGACTGCATTTTGAGGGAAGGGTGCGGTACCGTAATAGCCATCTCTCAAGCTCACCAGTACTGTGATTTATGAGGGCCTCTTTTGAGGTATGGCGGAACTCTACCAGCAGATTGATCCCCATTTTCAAATCTGGGGACATTTGCAAAGCGGTGTAGATTAAGTGGTGAAAACAGAAGCCTTTCTAGCAAATCTGCGTAAGTTCTTCACTTCTGAAGCAATTCGTAAAACTTGGATGGCTGTGCTCAGACGTACCTCCAGTTCGCAGATTTTGTTGGCTTGCAAATGGCAATTGTGGGTGCAGGTGTAGTCGGTGGAGGTGTTTGGAACTGTTGTGGGAACTGCTGTGGTCGTTGAGTTTGGAATTGAGGTTGTTGTGGGACGAATGGGGGCTGTCGATTTTGGAAAGGCTGCTGAACTTGTGGCGGTGGTGTTTGAAGCGACTGTTGGACGTTGAAGTTTTGCTGTTGAGGTTGGAATGGTGCAGGTGTAGGAGGTCGAATAGGTGGGCGCCTGAATGGAATAAGCAGACATGAGATGATGTCGATAAAAGCGAGGCAGATTTGTTTCTGTTCAAAGCTTGCTGTACCTGGTTCTCGGCCGAAGTGGTTGAGGTTGTTGAGGCAGATGCGGTTGAGGTTGAGGTGCAACTTGAGGTTGAACAGGCAGGGGTTGCCTGAAATTAATACGCAATAAATCAAAGTCTGGCGTATAGTGCTTCAAAGATCCTCAGAAAACCCATAGAAGCTGTTTTTTACGGCATCGGTACCAGAATTAATTTTATGAGATTGTCGAGTTTCTATTGCTTTCCACCTCCAACCTTGCGAGGAGAGCTGGCTGCAACTCTCAGAGCCCCGAGAGATCAATGAAGACGTCTAGCGCTTTTCAAAAAACAGTCTTCTTAATAAATCGTTGAACAAAATGTTCGGTGAGATCCGTTTTTCATAAGCGCTTGAATTCCAAAATGTGTGCCAATGTGATTTTTGAAGTGCGAGGGGAAGGGGAGGGGCGAAAGGAAGATGGAGAAGTGCGGCTCTACAAACTTGGGGTACTGCTATAGATCTGTAAGATCTGTAGCACCAAGTAAATGTATACCAAGGTTTGTTCAGAAAATATGGCTCGGACATTTTCGTTTTTTCCTTTTTTCTTTTCTCTTTCTTCCTGGCGCTAGCAATTCTACACCTACTCAGGAAATGACGAGCTTCATCTCTATTTGTCTTTCGCATGTCCTGAGATATAATTCCGCTAAAATTCTTATGATTCTTATTAAGTAACTACTACATTTTACGAGTAGTACATTATTGAAATTTAAACTATTTATTTGAATTTATAGTTATGGCGTTGAAATCGAACTTTCATGTTATTCTTGACAATCGTTTTTATTTCTGAAATGTTTTTAGTGGAAAATTTTCAAATTACTAACCTTGGTGGTGGCGTAGGAACGACACGTGGTGGTGCAGCAGGGGGGGTAGGTTGACGTCCGAATTGATTCTGTTGCACCGATCTGAAGTGGATGAACTCAAGTACGAAGATTTTCCAATTACTTTCAGAAGTGTTCTTATAATTGCCTGTTCCCATGGCATCAAAATAAAACATACTGCACTTAACTCTTGCTTTTTGCGAAGTAGTTACAAGTTCATAAGTTTTAACACGTTGACGACAACGCGCGTTTTGGGTTTTTGCACCGCGTGGGACCACGGCGATTTTGCAGGCGCCGCCGCCTCACATCAAATCCGTGAATTTTGAGCTTTAAATACCCAAAACTCGGATGCAACAAAATGTTTAGAATGATATTCGATGTGTCAAACTTATCAGAAGGGACAGCTGTGAAAAATCGATCTAATTGACGTTTTCTGGCGATGAAAGGCAAGTTTCAGTTGCTTTTGCTGCAGTGAACCTCAAAATTATTTTTGGCGCGGTTGCTCCACTAAAAACATATGTCTTGCTATATGTGTGGGTCTGTACTTACTTCTACTGCTCTTTTTTATGACCAAGATTATCAGAATATAAAGGAAACTAGGAATGAACACAATTGGGAAATTCGTAGGGCTTAGAAAACCTTCGCTAAAAAGGAGCATATTCAACCATTCAATGAACCTCGCCGTGTCTAGTCATATTATGGTGTAGTCTATGAATAGATGCAAAAAATTAGAAAAGAAGTAGCGCATGCGCGAAAAAAATAATATTTTGTGTGTGCAGCGCATGCGCTGCACACGGTCCCACACGGTGCTCAAGGTGTGATGCGCATGCGCTGCACAATGTCGTCAACGTGTTAAAGGAGCTAGTACTAATTAAGCTCTAGTTGACATTAACCCTTTTCGGAGCAGGAATTGTCAAAACGTTGGCGCGCGGCCGATTTGGAATTTTTTACGACAATGCCCTCTTAAGGGGATCCCAACACGCTTTCAACCACCCCAAAGCCACTCTCACCATCATGGTCAATTTATAGCTTTTGGTTAGGACCAGCTGACATTCTCATCCACCCCGACCAATTGGCATTCCCACCCGCCCTGATCTGTCCTGAAACTTGCCGCGTTCTCGAGACGCCTCCAAACAAAGCGAGAATTGATGGCAAGCGTAGAGGTGGAATTAAAAGTGGTCCCCTTATTAGGAGTGTGACGCATGGAGCTGGCCAGCAAAGACCTGGTAGGATTAATATAATAGCTCAAAATCACTTTGGCAGCATAATTTTTTTCTTATATGTAAGTTCTAGAAATGCTAATCTGACGTGAAAATAGCGTCGATTTTACAAAAATAAACTACCTCTATTTACAGTTACGACCACCAATAACTTTTACATGCAAGATCACAGCAGAAGATGTAGTAGAAGGATCCCTTTTGGACGGATCTTCTGACAAATTTGATGAAATTTTGCACGAATTTCACGAAGAAGAGGAAAAATGAAGTGGGCGAAATCAGGGTATTTACCGTTTTTTATTTATGTTTACGTCCCCTTCCTTCTCCGCCCACACCTTGCCCACTCTCCAGTCACTATGAACAGAGACATTTTTTCGAATTTCGGAAAGACGGTTTGCGACCATCATAGTCAAAACCTTGGGGGCCGTTTAGCAACGAACGTGGTTGCGAGACGCGGAGTCCGGCTGACGTCATTGATTTGTTTGAAACGACTCTAAGGCAGGGTGAACTCAATTCATTATTTGCTGTCACAGTAACGCATTTTTCATATTTCAACGACCAGAACAATCACTAGTCGCTGAAATGAGACTGAGGATATTGGACGAGTAGGCGGAAGTATGTGGTGCACTTTATCTCGATTTATCTAAAGCTGTTTTATTCTCTCAGGTATTACGGAGGTGCTCTTTTATTCTCACAACCTACCAACAAAAGTGGCAGTACCTCAATCAAGGATGTCAAAAAACTCACTGGATAGGTTGTCGAGGAGCTGGCGTCGTTTGGACGAAAGGAATTGTTCGGATTGTCGTTGGAGGAGCGGTGATATGAGGCCTGAAAGGGTAGCCAATGACTAGTGCATGCATTCGTGATCACTATTTGAAGTCTTTCGGTTCCTAGATGAAAAACTGGAGCACTAGACTTGTTGTTCCCATGGGAAACCATGTCAGCCACTAAGTTGGGCTCAATCGAATAGATCAAGTAGCCGAGGACACGTAGCGGTGGGAGTGTGAACTGATTCCTCCTCTTTTCGAATGTTGTCAGAGGTTTTTTTCTGCGTTTAGAACTGAACACAGCTATTCTTTCTGCTATAATTGAAAATACTCGCTTTCGTGGCAAAAAGTGCCGTGCTGGGAAAAAGTTCAGGGTGTATAAGCTTCAAATCCAGGCCTCCTCACTCACCATTATATCTCGGGAGTGTGCAAATCCACCATAAAAGTGTTAGCGCATAGAATGATTTAAATTTAGATCATTTGCTTCAAGTTCAATCCCAAACAAGAACTGTTCAACTCTAAACCAGAATCCTTCGCATTCTAAAGTCTCTTCTCGCAACAGATTGACTCACCTTGTTGTTGTGGTTGACTTTTCTTTGCTGCCTGGTCTGTATGGTTTTGGCACGAAAAGATTTTTCTCTGAAAATTGGCATCAGATTGGAGGAAAATTTGGCGCCTCTGCAGTGGAGAGTATTCATTTCGGTCAGTGATGCCTTCTGAGTTTAATTTTGGAAAGGGGCGAAGCTCTATGGTGGGTGAATCACTTGTTTAAAAAAGACTAGGTTAGCATTACGTCTTCTGGAAGTTTGTTGTTGAAGAATTTGCTTCTTATTATTTGACACACTTGGCGCTCTATTTTGGGCTGTTTGCGCCAAAATGCTCCTCCTCTCCTACTGCTTGAGAGCCGAGAAACCTTGCGGTAACAGTGCACTTAAAAGCAACAACCGGCAGGTTCAACTGGAAGGGGATTTCTTTTTATGAGATTACTTTCTGGTAGTTAGGGCTTAGCTGGCCTACGCTTTGCACTTGGTAAATTTCCCCAGGTGGTCTTTTTTTGTAATGACGTCAATTGCAAGCTCGCATATGGTAGGTTTCAACGCCGCCCTATCAGAAGACTGATATGCTCAGCACAGAGGTCACCTTGAGAGCCTTCACCTCATCCTCCATTTCTTCATCGGTTCAAACTGTATGCTTACAACCACCTAGTTCTTCGAACAGTACTCGCATAGCGAATGCAGACATATGCGAGCTTTCTAGTCCAATGCCTTACTGGGCCTCATTAATATATAATTATACAGAATTTGAAATATTGATAGGAAACGAACCGTCTTCGGTGTCAATGATCGTGTTGTCATCATAGGCGCTCCATGGGTCCGATGGATTTGGTATATTGTCTGCTGAAATTCCTTCGATAAATGGAGCATGCGCACCAATTTTGAGAGACTGAAGATTGTCACAACATTTTGTTAGATATTTTACACAGTGTATGTTTATCACTACTAGTTTTAAACTGCACAGCTTCGTCCTCGGTTAGTAGATCACTCTGCTGATAATTATCAGATATGAACACGCTATGGACGAGTGATTCTCATACTTTCAACGCATCCACCTATTCAGTCGGCTGTATAGCTAGTTTCAGCCACCTTGTGAATTACCCACGTAGAACAAGTACATAGCAAAAAGTCTCTGGTGAAGCCATATGTCCCCTACCCCTACTTCTCATGATTTTGATTTTGCTTAGGCTTTCGTCATGACGCACGGTCTGAAGGTAGACACTAGACCTAGTCTGATTATCGAAGAAATGAAAACAAGTCTTTTTTTAAGATTAGCTTAAAGAATTTCAAGTAATGAACTCACGTGCATTATTACCCTCTCCCTCAACCTCGTTGTAGATCTCTCGCCGAACTCCGTCTATTGTTCCGACATCTGAAAGCAAGTCGTGTTTTTCAAGCTTTGTGAATGGTCTTAAAGGCTTCTCTACGCCACCTCAAGTTTTTTCGCTTTCACATTCACTTCCAAGCAAATGGGGGCATTTTTCATTCTTCATTTATCCAAAGAAAAAACAAATGCGTGGAAGCTGAGGGACACGCTTGAGGGCAGGTCTATAGTGAGAATACGGCTTGCAAATGGTCACACTCTTCTTCGCCTTTTTCAAGAGCTTCTTCTGACCTATTGATTAAACCCCAACGGGTGTGTAACAAAATTTTACAGATGAGAGGACTCAATATGTACATAAGAGCGCTCTGTGTTAGAGCTCACTACTGCTGTCTACACGATGAAGTTAAAGGGCGAGAAATGCTTGCAGGAGAGGAATGTTCCTAAGAAAAAAAAGTGGAAATTCGAGAAAAATTTCAGCAACGAAAATCGCACATGTCTGTCCGTCGTCTTCCTGCAACAATTAAGTCTATTTATTTTATATATCTATCATCCTATCTTGCTACTTTTCTATCATCTAATCCTATTCTTATACTAATCTATCTTATCACTAGATTTCTTAGCGGTAATTTACGGTGAAGATCTGAAAATTCTGCAGAGAAACGCATCCGAGAACCATCAGTATCAAACTGTGGAAACCATGAGTAATCACAGATTTGACGGTCAAAAAGGAACTTACAAATTTTGAATTTTCCATCGCTTTGTTGAGCTTCATTATCAGAACCATCGATTGCCCGCGTTTGAACACTGAAATTTGAATAGTAAAGTCGGATTGAAATAAAATTCCTCAAGAACGTCGTTTTGGTCGCTACTGTTCTCTAAGTGAGAATTACGAAAACTCAGGTTGTACATTTTTTAAGCCGTTTTACGGTCGCTCTTTTGTGGGTATCTCAGCATTTTTTTCATATTTTTCCCTCAGCTCAGTTACTATCCCTTTGATGATTTCGTCACTGTTAGTGAATGTATTGATTTCCAGCAAAAAAATATAGTGTGACAAGGCTAAGTTTAGAAAAATACTGAGTATTTTGAACAAAGTGGCTCTTCTTCGCGTGAGGGTGTGGTCCACTTGGAGATACGCTGTTTTTCATTTTGATCCATCAAATATTAAAAACAGCGTTAGGGTAGGAATCGTGCTCAAAACCGTTGGTGGTGGCACCACCGGCTCCTACAGGAGAGACCTTGTTGTTAGCACAAAATTGGGTAGGTCTACATTCAATTCTAATAAGTTTTTTTTTCAGATTTCAAAAGATGCTCTATTACTGAAGCAACCGAACATGAAAATTCCTAGAAAATATGGGCTCTCACAGAACTGGGCGATTGGTTAGCAGGCCATCGACGGTTTCCCTAATTTCTTTTGGGGCTGGAAGGGGGAGGTTGAAGGGAGGAGGTTGTTATCTGTTATGTGTTTGCTTTTATGAGTGAACGCTGGTTATTTCACACATTTTCTTATTTTTGCTACCCTTGCGGTGTACATACAAAGTAAACTGAATAAAGTGATCGAAACCCGATGTTGTGCCCAAAAATGGTTTTTCAACTCGTGTCTTCAGGGGTTTTTTTAAGGGTTGACCACGTTCTAGAAAAAACCAATGGAGCTTCGATGGTCCCATTGGAATTGCAACCACAATCATCACCTTTCCGAAGCCTAGATGCTAGTCCTGTGGTCTATGACCGATATCTAGCCCACAATCACGATAGCGCTCATCAATGCAAATATCAGTATACGCATTCATACGGGTTTTTACGCACCCACATAGACTCGAGATCGTTCTAGGATTGCGTCCTTATCATCCATCTGCGGAGTCGGCTGTGCGTGCACGGGGGGAACCCGTTCCGTAATCATAAGCACAGACATATACGAGCGGGATCATCCCCGCAGCGCAAGCGCGGTGGTGACGGCGACGTCCGTTTCTTGCAACACGCTCAGCGCAGCGGGTGGCGATTTCCGTCACAAAAAAGCCGACACTATCAAGTGATATCACGATAAACACTGACAGCACCCGCCACTCGTTCTACGAGAGAATAGCACGTTGACAGAGAGTAAATGAAAGGATCATTCCCACACTTGAAAATCCAGAATCCATCATTTAATTGCTGGACCCGTTAAATTAAAATCAAAAATTAACGGTTTAAAAATAGGAAACCAAGAACCAAGGAGGGTTCTGTAAATAACCGGCGATATTAATAAAGGGGATAGTCCGAGATGGTGCAGGGGCAAGTATCACCGCTTATCGTGCACACAAGTGGGACTCCAGTCCTATATTGAACCCTACCCTAGCGAGTCAAACTACCCATTCCCTTCGGCCGATGCGCAATCAACTGCGTTACCAAGTGTGTACGTATGGGCAGGATGACCAGTTTATTATACATCTTTAGTGCGAAACATATTTCATGGGAGACCAAGTCGTGTACACAGTCGCCACATATTATGGAAGGTCGGAATGCGAGGAATCCTTTCCGAACAGGGATTGGTGAATGCTTCCGTCTGTCTACACTTTAAAAGTATCATGAGTTCAGCTTACGAAGTGGAAATGAATCTTAGGAAACGTTCAGTTTTCTTTCTTCACGAGAGCTGCGCAGTGATTGAAGCCTAAGGCTAGGCTTAGGCTGAGCTCAGGGTTAGCCTTTATGATTGTCGCGCTGGCGTGTGTTAAAGCCTACGGTCAGGCTTGGGCTTGGTCCTAAGCTTATTACGAGCAAATCAGAGATGTGCTTTTTTGAGGTGACCTGATCTCAGGAGAGAGTACTGCAACGCACCCATCATAATATCGGTAGACATATTTGTAGTCTATCAATAGGTTAGTCAGCTAGTTATTTGTCCCCGAAGATCCTTACTAATTCCTGCCCAAAAAGCTGGTAGACGTGCACTATGTCCCAGCTACGAATTTACTGGGGCACGAATCCAGCAGAACCATTTCGTTTTTTCAATTACCTTTTTCCCAAGTTCTGTAAGTTTTGCTTACTCTTGTAAATAAGAAGTTTTTTTTTCACTCGGATCTTGCGAAGGTAGAAAATTCCCTTGCAGTAAATCAGTAATGACATCTGCTCGAAGGAATGTATCGGGCAATATACCGATTTGACCTTTAAGGACTAATGTCCACAGATACAAATCATCTTCAAGGCAACCTCAGAGTTAGATACGATCGCATGTTAGCTAAAAAGTGACTAGCGTTTGCGCCGAAAATGACCGTGTGTTCGCTCTATGCGGCTTTGAGATTCCAATCGGCGAATTTCGTTGGAACGAGCGAAACGATCGAATTGCATGATTGGAGCGGTCTGCTGAAAATAACCTTGCTGCCACGCGTAATAACCGAAGAATCTCGTTGACTATGGCCATCTCCGTTCTCACTGTGAAGAAATTAAAAACACCATACGGCCAGTTATGCCAGATAAACTTTTTGGAATTAATCCACGGCAGCGAGGATGCATCAGATTCCATAAGAGAGATTCAAGCCTGCCGCCCACGGAGACGGGGCTTTCCTGGCTTCTAGAGCGACCTGATTCAGCTTGCGAATATTTCTTCTATTGCTGTTCGCCAATGAAGCGTCTAAGCTGTCTACTGTTGAGGTACCTAGCATTCACTCTGTCCAAACCTCGAGTGCAGCCTCGATTGCGCTATTCGGGGACTCTAATCATCTTCCCATGTTATGTCGAGGTCTTGCCCAAATGTTTTGCGCCATGATCTAAGACTTGGCCCGAAAACGGTTGTTTTGGTGAGTCCAAACTGACGGTGCTTCACCGCGGCACCGTACGAAATAGTATAATATGTATATGAAATAAGGGTTCTCGGCACAATGACTTCTACATAAATGGCCAAAAGCTCACTTATACTTCATCAGTTCATCGGCACCTCATCTTCAAAAGTAATCATCTTAGAATCAGGTCAAGCGAGGCATTCAGCCTCAAGGCATAGCGTGCCTTGCTCCAACATCTATGAGGCTAAGGGCATTTGATAGGCGATCGTTCCATTACTTATAGCATTGTATTCGACAAATGCATCCTCAATTATTCCTACGATTGACAGCTAAAGTAGAATACGTGGCCCACTCTCTATTCTATTATTCCTTTTATTCAAAACAAATGTACAGGAACTTCTAGCAGCTTCTCGAAATCCCTTGAGAGGGTGAACATGAAAAGAAAAAAGCACCAATGAACTGGGAGCGTTCTTTGATCTTTGCCTTGCTAAACTTGGCACTGGAAAAGCACTTCGATCATTTTACTCAAAGTTTTGCGCAGCAGGTAGTCGAAAAGTGATCTGAAGGCAACATTCCTCACTTCAAGAAAAACAGAAAGAAAAGCGGTTTTTTCAGTGTTCCATTACGGCCATGCTGAACATGCAAATTTCCGCGCATGTTCGCGTTTATATCCTGCCTTCCTGAATATGCATGAGAGAAGTTCAAAGAAACTTCTGAAGAACTGCCGAGAAATTCAAATCAGATTCCTGATCCGGTTTCGACCGCAATCTCGCTGGAGTATTTGAAGAACGTGCCAATCATCGTGAATATCCTTTTTTTCTTGAGACAGACAGTTTTCACCTCAAGAAAAATATGCAAGTCGCACCAGATGTACGAAAGGTGCACAAAGATAATGTAGTTAGTCAATCGTTATTGGCGTCATTTCAAAACGTGCACAGCTTAAACGCAGGACATCCGAACTTCCACCATCTCTCATTCCTGCTTCTATGCACCAGGAGTCTGTAGCATCAGAAGTGCCTCACGAATCGCTGAAAATCACTCCAAGGATGTTTCACAACCCAGCAGTCTTGTGAAACATTCGCAAGGCGATCTGCGGCCAAAAACAGCAGTTAACAATCAAAAACAACTCCAAGGATGTTTATTTATTTATTTATTTATTTATTTATTTTTGTACTATGCACTCGTAATTGCATACGAAGTTATACTACTATGCACTCGTAGGTGCACTACAACAATTCTCAGGAACCAAATCAGTTATAAATCAGGAACATTGATTTAAAATAAAATCAAATTAGCACTATTTTACCCACAAGCGGGAAGTTCTCAGACACCAGCTATTCGAAATCGTTGATGCCTAATAAGGCGAGTAAGTCAATGCTCTTTTTTGTTTTCATAATTTTTTTTGTGACTGTTATGTTATGTTATGTTACTTACCTTATGAGTGAACGTTTCAGTCCAGGGTAAATAGCAATGCTAATTGCATGGTTCAAGTCTTACTTGACCCTCTCTTTGTCCCCTTGTGCTAGAATGTCTCACTTCCCCGTAGCTTTGCCCACCCCCGGAACTGCAGCTTTGCATTTTCACATGTCCTTCACTTTCACCATCGACCTCGTTGTTTTTCGTTTCCGTGCTGCTCGTAGAAGAAATCCACCTGCTGTGAGAACACGTACGAACGTCGGACGTATTTGTTGAATATCGTCGGAGAAGAAATTCCGCAAGTAAACGCGCGATAGGTTTTTTATCGCCCACGATAAATGCTATACGATCCGGCGCATTGTTTCGCATGTGTGCGTGTGTGTATGCGGGATATTTCGCTTTCCAACCGGTTTCTCATCGCCCTTGTCTGATCATCGCCGACCGCAAAAAATTTCACTTCTTGTGATAAAGTATCACGAAAGACAATGACGGTCATCTTTTACGGCATCGTTTATCCATCTGTTTGTTAAAACTTTTCAGTACGCTGCTACGAAAATCTATGAAAGATTGGAACAGATATGGTTTAAATAGCATCACCGAACAGAGAGCAAAATGTAAAGGGACTCTAATCAGCAGTTTGAGTCAGCAATCGCTTTAGCGGGACGCTTTTTGGGAGGAGATTATTTCAGTTTTCTTCCTCTCTGCCCAACAGTTATAATAGCCAATGAAAATTGTAATTCAAGGAAGAACACGTGGTCAAAGAGGCAAACAATCGAATGAAAGTAGAATGCATGGCGCATCCCAAAAACGGACAACACTGAATGTTTGCGCTACTTTTAGCTAAGACATTTTG
>MU893879.1:0-13784 GCA_036418205.1 Ostertagia ostertagi
TCGGCTGTATCTTCCAACTTGCCCACGTATGCCTTATCAATCAAAACACTATGCTTGTTGGCATGATGGCGGCTATCGGGGTTAACACGTCCGAACAACGTCGTTCTTTACCGTCGCTCATCCATGGTCGAAAATGAAAGGGCAATCAAAGGGGTACTATTTTGCTTATTTTTGACGGATTTCTTTGCTTTTTTCGCCATTGGCGTACTATTGAGACCCTCACGTCCCCTCTAAACCCCTTTGAGATCTATCGTAATCGCTGCCTTTAATCTTGGTAGATCATAGCAATAATCACGTCGACAATACGACACAACAACAAGCGTGAACGGTAGAAAGGGAAAGAGGAGAGCCTAAAGGCCTTGAAGCGCAGTGACCAATACACTGCGTCCCATAATTATACGTCCACCTAAGAATTTCCCAAAATCTCAGAAATACAGATGTTACGAAAAAAGTCTCCTATGTGACAATGTATCGCATATAAATACGCAATTGCCTATGAACATCAATTTTCTATTTGAGATCACAGGAATTTTTTTCCAATAATTTTTGTGTAAAAGGCCACTCAGCCGACGTCCCAAAATTATACGTCCACCTCACGTTTATCGATTACTTTTCACTTCTGTTCCACGAAACTTTTTCATTGTGGTAACACTTCACTTCTTAAGAGGAACAGCATAATAAAGACTGCTGTTGGATTTTGAGAAAGGGAAAATGTCGCAAAAACTGTTGAACAACGCAATCGCACCAGATTTGGTCCAGATTCACGCCAAGCTTGAGAATTTTTTCAGGGGTTTCACATGATATGGAGCTTAGAAGAGCTCTAAAGTCTCTCATTACTTTTCGATGGAAACAAAGGCGGTGTTACAGAAATAACATCCATTTTCATCCAACGGTGCTCTGTCATCGAATCTTCTTGAGAACTTTATGCCTCAACAGACTTTTGTTTCATGCATGTAAAGGAATCCCAAGATCGTTCTTGATCGGAAAATGTGAAAGACGTTCATTTGTGGCAAGGAATCGTGACGAAAACTGGGCTGATTTTTGCATGAAGGTGCAGCCGAGCCGACTGGAGCAGGGTCCTTTTTTCCTTGCTATGCATGAGTGTTTGTCCGTCTTTCTTTTCAACATTTTCTTTCTTTTAGTAGTGCTCCTCTAAGAAAAAAGCCATTAAGGGAAAGGTAGACGTGAGAAGAAAACAAACAAATGCCAAAACATATCGGGCAGAAGCGAACCTTACTTCAGTCGGCTCGGCTGCACCTTCATGCAAAAATCAGCCCAGTTTTCGCCACGATTCCTTGCCACAAATGAACGTCTTTCACATTTTCCGATCAAGAACGATCTTGGGATTCCTTTACATGCATGAAACAAAAGTCTGTTGAGGCATAAAGTTCTCAAGAAGATTCGATGACAGAGCACCGTTGGATGAAAATGGATGTTATTTCTGTAACACCGGCCTTTGTTTCCATCGAAAAGTAATGAGAGACTTTTAGAGCTCTTCTAAACTCCATATCATGTGAAACCCCTGAAAAATTCTCAAGCTTGGCGTGAATCTGGACCAAATCTGGTGCGATTGCGTTGTTCAACAGTTTTTGCGACATTTTCCCTTTCTCAAAATCCAACAGCAGTCTTTATTATGCTGTTCTCCTTAAGAAGTGAAGTGTTACCACAATGAAAAAGTTTCGTGGAACAGAAGTGAAAAGTAATTGATAAACGTGAGGTGGACGTATAATTTTGGGACGTCGGCTGAGTGGCCTTTTACACAAAAATTATTGGGAAAAATTCCTGTGATCTCAAATAGAAAATTGATGTTCATAGGCAATTGCGTATTTATATGCGATACATTGTCACATAGGAGACTTTTTTCGTAACATCTGTATTTCTGAGATTTTGGGAAATTCTTAGGTGGACGTATAATTATGGGACGCAGTGTAGACTATAAGGATTCAACGAAGTTAGTAGAGCGACGAGTGCAAAGCAAGAAAAAGCACCGCTTGTGTTCCTTGTCAATTGGGGCTTCTCGTAGCGCATCCACTTAGTCTTGTTTGACTCGAAATTACAATTGACCTACACTATCATCTCGAATGTAGATTCTCCAAATGCGAATCGGCGTCGCAAAAGTCGAAACACTGATGATGAGAGCGAGAGGACGTTATAGTGAATCATAGTAGGGGGATAAGAAGCCATTTATTAAGGGAGTGTCACGAAGCTCGCCTCACATCCACTACTTGGAAGCGTAGTGGTGACTCCTATAATTTTATACAAATACCGCTACTAATTTTTGTTCAATCGACGGTTTGCGACGGTCGGAAACCGTCGCAAACCGTCGGCTCGCCATAACTCTTTAAAAAATGGTTCGCTCGACCTGCAGTTTATACCATCTGATAGCTCTGCTCGAGATCTACAAGATGGTTAAATTCAATTTCTGAAAGAGCTCCATCTAGGATTGCGCCATGCACTCGACCTCCATCCCGAGAAGTAATGAATATACTTTGTATGTGATGCGCATATAAGTCCTCCTATGCAGCCTGATCATCCCACAGAAACATGGATCTCAACACCCTCAGAATACGCCACGTACCCAACCGGTCCACCATATGGTGAGATTGAATGAATGTTTTTTTTCGAATTTCACGATCTTTAATTCGTTCTAGAGCGCTAATTGGCTAACCGTGCGCTGATCAACCCATTCTTCCACTCCAAATGAGAATCTTCGAACAGTTTCCAGCAGTAGTAGTAGACCTATTATGTGACATTCCCCACATTTAGAGGAGATGATTTGCGGAAACCTGAGAAGATAGCCAGGAATCTCTCCACAGACGTAGACTCCAGTTACTTCTCTGTAAGATTGATGTAGAATATTTGGTCACGGGTAAGCGCTCCGTCCGTGGTGTGGCCCCAAACATCACTCTCCGTCATGCCCTAAAATGAAAATCAGAGTTTTTGCTCTTCCAGATGACTCTACAGAGCTGAGGGGTGCACCGTTCGATTTCCCATGAAAAATACTACCGAATGGTGTACAACTCAGGTTTCACACAAAACTTTGTTTTTCTCACTTTTTTGCTCCCCATTGCCGATCGTCCTCCCAGCCCTTGGCGCCACGTGCGATTTAGCGAGAAATTCTCTCCACCGACGTGGACTCCGGTCACTTGTCTGTAGGAAAGAGGTAGAATATTTGGTCACGGGTAAGCGCTCCGTCCGTGGTGTGGCCCCAAACATCACTCTCCGTCATGCCCTAAAATAAAATCAGATTTTTTGCATTTCCAGATGAACTCGCAGACCTGAGATGTGCCCCATTGGATTCCCCGTGAAAAATGCTATCGAATGATATGCATTACTCCTCCCAGTTGAAACTTTGGTTTTTCACCGTTTTCAGCCTTCCCCTATTGCCAATTGCGCATCATTATTCCACTATTACTATCCCAAAATCTCAAAGTTTCATTTTTCGTCGAAACTTTGCCTATTGGGGTAATTCGATGCCCTGATTACGAATATGACATTCATTCTCGTAGTGGGGCCCCAAACATCACACCTCGCCCCATTTTTTGCGACAACTTCAACTTTTTTTTGTTCCATGTTTAGAGCAGCTGTTATGTAGAAAGCTGTGAAGGCAGCGACAAATTTCCTTTACTGACGTAGACTACGGTTACTTGTCTGTAGGAATTACATAGAAACCTTGGTGGCAGGTGAGTCTTCCTTCCGTAGTGCGACCCCAAACATCACACCTCGTCATGCCCTTGCGATATGATCAGATTTTTTTGGTTTCTCCAGATGAACATAGAAGACTGAGATGTGCACCATTCAATTCCCCATAAAAATACTGTCGAACGGTATACAACTCACTTTCTGGAGAACATCTAGTTTACCTGCCACTAGATCCATTTTGTGACATTTCCCAATTTTCGAAGGGATGTTTTGAGGAAATTCGAGAAGGGAGGGACGAACTCTCTTCCCTATCGTAGAGTAAGTTTACTTGTATGTTGGAAAAAGATGATACACTCGGGCTTGAGCGAGTGTTTCTTCCCTGGTGTGGCCTCAAACATCGCTCTCCGTCATGCCCTGAAATAAAAACCAGATTTTTTGGGTCTTCCAGGTGGCTCTACGGAGCTGTGGTGTACACCATTCGATTCTCCATGCAAAATGCTATCGAACGATATACATCTCAGTTCCCACTTGAAACTTTCGTTTTTCACCGTTTTCGGCCTTTTCCTTATCGCCGATCGCCTTCCTCAGCCCTGGCCACCCACGTGCTATTCACGTGCGCGGAGCGTGAGAGCTCACGTGACAGCCGATGGCCTTTCTCGGTAGCTGGCGGGCAGCCCGATCGATACACCGCTATGCGTGTCGAAAGTGCGTGGGAAAGTCACCACGCACCGCGCACGTGAATAGCACGTGGGTGGCCAGGGCTGAGGAAGGCGATCGGCGATAAGGAAAAGGCCGAAAACGGTGAAAAACGAAAGTTTCAAGTGGGAACTGAGATGTATATCGTTCGATAGCATTTTGCATGGAGAATCGAATGGTGTACACCACAGCTCCGTAGAGCCACTGGAAGACAAAAAAATCTGGTTTTTATTTCAGGGCATGACGGAGAGCGATGTTTGAGGCCACACCAGGGAAGAAACACTCGCTCAAGCCCGAGTGTATCATCTTTTTCCAACATACAAGTAAACTTACTCTACGATAGGGAAGAGAGTTCGTCCCTCCCTTCTCGAATTTCCTCAAAACATCCCTTCGAAAATTGCGAAATGTCACAAAATGGATCTAGTGGCAGGTAAACTAGATGTTCTCCAAAAAGTGAGTTGTATACCGTTCGACAGTATTTGTTATGGGAAAATTGAATGGTGCACATCTCAGTCTTCTATGTTCATCTGGAGAACCGAAAAAAATCTGATCATATCGCAAGGGCATGACGAGGTGTGATGTTTGGGGTCGCACTACGGAAGGAAGACTCACCTGCCACCAAGGTTTCTATGTAATTCCTACAGACAAGTAACCGTAGTCTACGTCAGTAAAGGAAATTTGTCGCTGCCTTCACAGCTTTCTTCATACATAACAGCTGCTCTAAACATGGAACAAAAAAAAGTTGAAGTTGTCGCAAAAAATGGGGCGAGGTGTGATGTTTGGGGCCCCACTACGAGAATGAATGTCATATTCGTAATCAGGGCATCGAATTACCCCAATAGGCAAAGTTTCGACGAAAAATGAAACTTTGAGATTTTGGGATAGTAATAGTGGAATAATGATGCGCAATTGGCAATAGGGGAAGGCTGAAAACGGTGAAAAACCAAAGTTTCAACTGGGAGGAGTAATGTATATCATTCGATAGCATTTTTCACGGGGAATCCAATGGGGCACATCTCAGGTCTGCGAGTTCATCTGGAAATGCAAAAAATCTGATTTTTATTTTAGGGCATGACGGAGAGTGATGTTTGGGGCCACACCACGGACGGAGCGCTTACCCGTGACCAAATATTCTACCTCTTTCCTACAGACAAGTGACCGGAGTCCACGTCGGTGGAGAGAATTTCTCGCTAAATCGCACGTGGCGCCAAGGGCTGGGAGGACGATCGGCAATGGGGAGCAAAAAAGTGAGAAAAACAAAGTTTTGTGTGAAACCTGAGTTGTACACCATTCGGTAGTATTTTTCATGGGAAATCGAACGGTGCACCCCTCAGCTCTGTAGAGTCATCTGGAAGAGCAAAAACTCTGATTTTTCATTTTAGGGCATGACGGAGAGTGATGTTTGGGGCCACACCACGGACGGAGCGCTTACCCGTGACCAAATATTCTACATCAATCTTACAGAGAAGTAACTGGAGTCTACGTCAGTGGAGAGATTCCTGGCTATCTTCTCAGGTTTCCGCAAATCATCTCCTCTAAATGTGGGGAATGTCACATAATAGGTCTACTACTACTGCTGGAAACTGTTCGAAGATTCTCATTTGGAGTGGAAGAATGGGTTGATCAGCGCACGGTTAGCCAATTAGCGCTCTAGAACGAATTAAAGATCGTGAAATTCGAAAAAAAAACATTCATTCAATCTCACCATATGGTGGACCGGTTGGGTACGTGGCGTATTCTGAGGGTGTTGAGATCCATGTTTCTGTGGGATGATCAGGCTGCATAGGAGGACTTATATGCGCATCACATACAAAGTATATTCATTACTTCTCGGGATGGAGGTCGAGTGCATGGCGCAATCCTAGATGGAGCTCTTTCAGAAATTGAATTTAACCATCTTGTAGATCTCGAGCAGAGCTATCAGATGGTATAAACTGCAGGTCGAGCGAACCATTTTTTAAAGAGTTATGGCGAGCCGACGGTTTGCGACGGTTTCCGACCGTCGCAAACCGTCGATTGAACAAAAATTAGTAGCGGTATTGTATGTTGGGAGTGAAGCTTTTCATTCCTGCTCCTTCCATGTTAGCAGCTAGCTTACTCGACAGCTAGATTCCAGGTTTTCAAGGAGCAGTCGCTGTTAGGGAGTAGCATCACGATCATCCATTGAATATGTAGTTTTTCTTTTGTCACACAATAGGTGCCTATTGACCTGGCCTTGGCTTATTTGCATGGCCTCCCACATTTTTCTCTTTGGTGGACGCTTTTATTGAAGCAGGTTACGGCCACCTAAGAGAAAACAAGATATAAAATGAATGGTGTTGGGAATTGATTGTAGCCCTAGTAGAACTTGCGATTGTGTACTGCCGTACCATTGTGCGCCCGACCACAGACCGACTTTTGTGATTTTAAGCATCGCACTGTGTGATTTATAGTGGTTCAAGGAATAATCGCTCTATAGCTCTTTTCAAGAACAACTACATCAGGCTTGTCGTTCACTTTCATAGTTGTTTTACTTCTTCAGGTAAAGACTGCGTAGAGCAACGCGTGAGTTTTCTAGGAGTTATGCACAGTGTTTATTAAATATTCCCGAAATAAAATTGTGAGATATGTGTGGGGATGATCTTGTCAAGCTTTTCAGGATTATGACGCTATGGATAACGAGACCTTCGAAGTGGTCAAGAATGCCAGACCTGCTGCAGCACACATGAGGAAAACGCAACTAAAGTATGGGTTACATGAAGCTTGCCGTTTTGATGCAGTGGACAGCAATAATATATTTATGGGAAGTTATCAAATAGAACACAAGATCATACCATAGAGTGGCTGTTTACGTTGATAAATGAGCGAATTTATCTCGGAAACGCATAGTGCGTCTTGCGTGGATGGTTGGTGTCGAGGTATTAAAGGCAAACTCCGGGATTGAAACTAGGTGCTATCAGCGCTTGTAGTGATAGCTTAGCTGCGGAACGACCTGAAAGTGGGAAGGAAAGCAAGAGAAATCTTTGGAACGCTGAAATTAAGGCCTTAACCTTCAATAGGGTCGGATGTGGTACGATGGCGAGAAAGGGCGGTCAAAGAAGACAAAATACGCGAGAGAGCACGTCGTTTGAGAGAGCACGCTGATCTCTACATCAATGCACGCTGATCTCACCACATCTCGCGGTGGGTGGGAAGCGTTCGATGGTTGCAGGCCCGTAAGGATTAGCGCCCTAACCGCGCAATTTTCGCGACGAAGCTGGAGTGATCTAGGTAGGTACGGACCTTACAATTTCCCTCGTGGTATCCCTCCTACTAGTCGGGCTAATCCCGGGGTTTGCCTTTAAGAAGAGGGAGCGGGCGGTAAATAGAGGAGGTGCCTTTGCAGCGCGTGTGCACATGTGGCCCCGTTCCTTGCGGAGATGCACTTTCATTCTTTGTACTGCTTTCAAATACGTCCTTCTCATGAAGAGGAATGGAGCGACTGAACCTGCAAAGAATATTTATATCATGTTTTTTCACATATTTTCATTTTCTGCTGCGCTATACCCTCTTACCTATCTGCACCACGATGCCACTGCTGTTACTGACCCCCACGAGTACGACCCCCCATGACCCAGCCTGACAAATACGACCCCCTGTCAAGGATTTCCCTGAGCGATATCAACCTGATAAACAGTAAAGTAGTCAGAGCGCAAACATCGGATGTCCAACTCAGCAGTGCTGGGCTTCCGTACAAGTCCTCTGTCACGCCAATTCTGGGATTATGAATACATAGCCGTCCAGTGCGCAATTCGATCGCACGAAAGCCTCATCAGTTGACCTGCTTAACTGTTTCTGAGCTTGATAAATGCTTTTGGAACTGCCGCAAATCTAGTCGCGTGTGTTTTAACACTTTGGAGCCCACGCAGCCCATATGTAGGCTGCAGTCCGTCAACCGCTTAGGACCTTTCGGCTCACATTTCGGAAACAGTATTTCTTTCATTTTCTTTTCCATCGCATTCGATAAGGTTTCTTCTGCATCATACACTAGGTTTTTCATTCCAATTTGCTTCATAAACTCCCTAAAATTTCACTGAAGTGCCACGCGGCCACAAAACGTAAAACATGCGTGGTTTCCAACGTATTAATAATGTTGCAGCTCAGTGTGTTTGATGATTATTTCTGATTTCGAACATTTAAGGTGGAAAGAAGCTCCCCCCGATTTTGCAATTTTCGATGACGCTCATGTAAGTAAGTTTCGAAAATAAGTGGCCATTGAATTTAGCTCAGTTTTGAAGGAATGTGAAAGGATCAAAATAGCCATGAAGGTTGTATATATAATGAAGGAATACAAATTGTTTGAAGAGGGTATCACTCCAGAAGAAGCACAAATTATTAAAAATTATTTTACCTCAACGTCAAAGGAAAGCCCCACTACTGCTGTGAGCGATCTGATATTCTTTTATGTTCCTTATGAAGCTCTACACTTTATTTGTACAAGGAAATCCAATGAAAAAACGCGAAAAAAAAATTTAAAACCATGAGAAAGTACAGAAATTGGAATCGCATAAAAAAACAAAAGTGATAGAAGAGAAGGAAAAGGGATACTTCTGTGTGGAATCGGTTCAACATCCTGGGCTGAACAAAGTCATCTATGCTTCTTTATTTTTCAGATCATTGCGTTAATTGACAAGTCTATTGGAAACGCCCTGAAAGTGATGAGAAATCATCCTGAACGCTTTGAAAATGAAATAAATAATGACGTGAATAATTTTATCAAAAGCAGCAGAAGAGTTAGTTTTCATGATTTTCTTTTGGCTGAAGTTCTTTGTCTGATTTTCATTGCTTTCAGGCAAAGCCGGTATTATTAGATGCAATGATCGCATATGCCTGTATTCCTGACTGCTGGGGTGGAATTTACTACGATAAGACGGTCACAGCAAGGCTAGCAGAAAGCAAATCACAAACGGTTGATACACAAAAAACGGAAGCTGCTACGAAAAAGGAGGAGGAAGGCAAGAAGGGAACTGAAGCAAAAGAGCAAAAAGATCAGAAAGGGGAAGGGGAAAAGAACGAGGGCACAACAGATAAGGTATGACCTCTAGGAATTATCGTTCGGGTTTATATAATTTTCTTCTCTTCTAGCTGAATCTAATCTATCCCACCTTATGGACAGATGTACCTGTATAACCCGCTTTTTTATTTGTTTGCCTCTCCGTGAAGATACCCGCGAAATACCTCGACAAAAGATCCAATGGTAAATTCAGATTTGGGGTGAATGGACTGTGGACCACGGTACACATCGAGAGGAACATTATGGACCGAATAATTGGTTACTGCCGTCCGTCGCGCCATGTTCCGCCCCTACACAGTAGTGATCTAAATCGGTCCATAATAATCTACAAAGGGAAAAATAGGTAAGGCCGAGCACGAGGCCTAATCAGGAAAGCCCATCAGCGATGGGTGGCGCATTCTCTTACAAGGGAGGTCTTTCAGAGGCAAGGTGCGCTTTTTGGAAACGGTTTAGTACATGTTGTAGGGACATGTATGGACCACAAAACCATGTTTCGTTTTCGCTGAACGGTTTTAGTAGTACCAAAAAAGTGGTGAATAATACTCTTGATGGTTCAATCCCCCGCGACGACTAAATTTTCAATTCAAAGTTGGCGGCCACTTCTTGGCTTCAAAATGGTCCTGGCGATGAATTGACATCTGATTTTGATATTAAGTGCGATTTGGCACCAGACCGCAGGCGCCAACCCAAATGCACCCCTGAAAGACCACCCTTGTTTGGAATGCGCTGTTTTGCATAGGAACGATTTCATTTGCTGTAGACGAAGTCGCACGGCAGAGGAAATTGGTGAAAGCAGAGAGCATTCGTGCAGGGGGAGCTCGAAAAAGACATTTTGCATGAAGCCGCATCCCGCATCGATTATTCCGTCGCAATGAATTGACCGTCGTTGATGAAAGCTTTACAGCGAAACAATACTGAAATATCCCCCATAAAATGGAAGCGAACCTCCTGCACGTCCTCAAGTCACGAAAATTACATCGTCTCATCAGCCATGTGTCGGTGAGCTTAATCGGCGCACCGATTCGGGTAGTTTAAATCCGAAAAATTGGGGTTGCCACGTTCCATTTTGCCAGCGAACCGTGTCTTGTGGACACCATGAAGTGTCGATGTAGTTAAGCGTAAGCAATTAACGACTCCTTCCCGAACCTTTACGTTTGTATTTGCTTAGAAAGAACCGGCCACCCTTGAGAGAATCACTGTTTTAAAAGGGCGTTAGATCTGGCGGACGAGGCGAGAACGTTCACGAGGAAACCGAAAAAGAATTCAAGAAGGAAGGCGGCAAAGAAGGAGAGAAAGGTGACAAAGAGGTAACAACAGTTCTTTTGCTTTAATTTATTTCTTGCATATTATTACCTTCTCGTACAGCTTTGGAATATTTTAACAGGCACAAAAGCACAATATTTTACCCATTTTAGTACTAAGAACCAAGTTCTCTGATCACCCAAATCGATCTATTCTGTAGCCGGGAGCAATAAGGTCGGTTTCCACTTGCTCTTCTGAGCCGCTGCGATTCACTCCCATTGTTGAAGACCCAATCGATAACTACGAAACACCGTTTGCGCTTTCCTGTTTTCCAGCAACGGTGCATCTGGGTTCCACTAATGCTCTATAGCAATAACAGTAAGGGTCCTGCATATTCTAATTTTTCTTGAAACTCCAACTTCTCTCTTCGTAAAATCTCGGCATTGTTGTTATTTGGTTATTCTTTTGCCAACGAGGTTGTTAGGCGGAGACTTTTATTAGTGGCCTGACGTTTCGACGAGATCGTCTTCCTCAAAGGCCCAGTCCACCACCGCGAGCACAGAACAGCGCCACTCCAGGTCAGTTATTAGTTAAGGCAGTATACTAGTTACTAAACCATCACTTAAACCATAATTTCTTAGTTACTAACCATAACTGACCTGGAGTGGCGCTGCTCTCTGCTCGCGTGGACTGGGCCTTTGAGAAAGACGATCTCGTCGAAGCGTCAGCCCATTAATAAATTTCTAACAAGCCTCCACCTAACAACCTCGTTGGCAAAAAACATCTAATTTCTATTTCTCTGTTGTAAATCTCAGCATTGGTGTGACTAGTTATTCTTCTGCCAACTAGATTTTAGGTAGTTTTTTGTTAGTGGCGTGACGTTTAGTAAAAAATTGGTGAAAGAGTTACTAACCATAACTGTCCTCGAGTGGCGCTGTTCTACCCTTGCGGTGGTGAAGTGGGCCTCTTGAAGGCAAGAATCAGGATTATATTGATGGGTTGATTGCACTCAAATGTGGAAGTAGGGATGGGAGGTGGACCGCCAATGGAGAAAAAGGAAGAAGAAATCCTGAATATGCACAGGAAATACGAGCATTTTGCTCTATGCTGTGGAGAAGTTCAAAATAGATAGGCAGGGAGATGAGAGAAATGTGAGCGCGGAGAGCGGTAGAGAAGTCCGAGAAGAGAGAGCATAGCAGATCAACGCAGCGACGCAGACAAGATATCGAACGGTGGGCGGACCATGTTAAGTTTGGTGGAGTCTGTTAGAAGTCCATGGCGCCTAGGGTCCTAGTGACGCGTTTCGATGTAGAAAGGTGGCGCTACCTTTGCACTTGCGTACCCAGCACTTCTAGCCATGGTAAGGGCTTCTTAGGTGGGTCTGAGCCCGAACTTTGCCTTTAACACGTTGACGACCGTGTGGTATGATGTCATACCACACTCTTTCGGCCACGTGGGACCGTGTGACATGATGTCATGTCACAGTCTTTTTTAAGCTGGTTTTCAAACATTTTAGGTAACTTATTTACGTGATGTATGCGCCATACTTAGGCATTGTTACAAAAGGCGTGGTCCCTGGAAAGAAGCTTCGGTTGATGGGCTATCGAGTTTTTCTAAAAATGTTTGAATAATGATCAAATCACAGGAATCGCTAAAATGGCCAAAATCGCATAATCGGAGACCTACCACACAAGAAAGATAACAAATACACACTTCCTGAGAAAAAGGAGTTCTCGTGGGACCGTGTGACATGATGTCATGTCACACTCGCGCGGTCAAAATAATGCGCGCGGTCCCACACGCCAGACAGCGAAAAATAGCGCGGTCGTCAACGTGTTAAGGAAGACGATCTCGTCGTAACGTCAGGCCTACTGAATAAAAGCCCTTACCTGAAAACCCCGTTGGCAGAAGAATAGCACTATAAGAACCACTAAGAGTTCGAGTGTTTTGCACAAAAAACCAGCGCCTTTGTTATAACTTTCGCATGGTCATCTGCAGCCTAAAAACACATGTCACATCAAAACAATATGATCTAAACGTTGGCTCTTCACACGACTGAAGGGAATATCAGCTTTGAATCATGTCATGGGCTCTTTTCTTCGCCATTCTATACATTAATGCCCCATACCAGCAGTTATGGGCCTTAGCATCTCTGTGATGAATTGCGCATTGCGAAGTGCGGTAAGAAGCAGCATTCAACGGAGCACATCAGCAACTATAACATTAGCGAAGCCCTTTTTTATTAGGAGCAGCATGTATGCGCAACGGACCCAAAGGAAGTCGGGAAAGAAGCTAAAGACAAGGAAGGCGAGAAAGCCAAGGAAGAAGAGGTTATCCAAAAGGTGCGTAGTGTGTTATTTTTGATAACTGATCAACTACGGATGTTCAATTCGATGTGAAAAAACAGCGGAACTTATCTTCTCAACATGAGAGTAGTAAAAGCCAACAGCTCCTCAAAATAGTAGAGAGTTATAAGTAGGGGTTCCGTCCCTTCAGCCAATACTGTTTGAAGAATACAGCAGAATACAATTTGTGAGGGAGGAGTGGCTCATGCAGGGCCTCGTGGGACCCGAGGTTTATGGAGCCAAGCGAGTGGGTGACGCATCCTCCAGCTGTCCTCCGGTCCGTCGCTTCGCACCACCGTGACCCAAATATTATTCTTCACAGACGGACTAATCTAATGGTAAGCTCAGCGTGAGATGACAAAGACTTGCAGTGTAATTGATGGGAATATAAATGGTGCGAGATATCGCAAGAACAAAGCCCCCTCCGATGATCGATCAGGTGCGCTTGAAAATAAAAGTAGAGAGGTGAAGTGGACTGTCAGTCCGATGTCAAACTTTGCGAGCGAGCGATTTGCTCCTAGCGATTCGCGTCGCGGCCAGCGAATCACTCATTGGCTGGTACCGCAACGCGACCGCGGACGCTAGCGAATCGCTAGTAGCGAATCGCTCGATTCGCAAAGTTTAACATCGGCTTGAGTTGAGAAAAAAGGCTACCAAAAACGCTGAATGTAAGACACTCCTCCATAAAGAGGAGTTGCCGGGTGTGCAAAGATCTGGAGAGACACACTGGGCCCGAGACGGGCGAACAGATTTGGAGACAAAAGCACATAGCCAATGAGTGAGATGCAAACACCACCATGTTGCGGGACGGTCATCGATCAGAAACT